>AP028442.1:9552471-9767532 GCA_036509395.1 Antheraea yamamai | reverse complement strand
AGAAACAGATCAATAAATTAAAAATCAACTTAAGATAGGTGTAAACAGAACTCGGAAGATTAATATATGTAACGCGATGCCACTTTGATACAGACATCAAAGAGAGAACAAAAAGAAGAATAGTGAAAGACAGACGAAGATTTATAGACATTATTCCAAGCGTAGCTCGTTCACGCATTATCTAAAACTCGGAACTGCGTGAGATGTTTATTAAGACAAACTATATAGTGCTTCCGAACGCATAAACAATATGGGAAGATTAGAAACGTGTCAATACACAAATTGAAACGTCAGAAATATTGATTTGTTGAGCCTTCGGGTCAGGTTACCGGAGTGGGCTGCAGCGGTTTCACTAATAAATCGAGTTATGTTTAAGTAAGAAGATTATGTTATCAATAGAACCGAAAGATAAAAAGATAATTTCTATCGACATGAGTTATATCAAATCAAATGTAATCATTTTTTTATCGATAGAGCCTCTTCTAGATTTACAAAATTTATTTTATCATGGGCTTGTTTCTGATTATTGATATCATTATATCACTTAAATGTAAATAAAACTATTGATTAACAGAACTATTCTATACGAGTATGAAAAGAACGTCCATATAATATACAATATTATACCTGTGAAAGAATAATTGACTGAATTTCAGACGTGTCAATGCAAAACCCAAATTGTTGAGTCTGGGAAGAGGAATATTTGCATGTAGATTGCTTTTATCCGGTAGGTGAACCCTAAGGAAATATTTTTGGAAATCCAATCCCTAAGGTAGTAAAAATGGGGATGTAAATCTGTCATTGTTAGATCTATAAAATTTGGTATACCTAGTACTGAGCAATTCAGACGGAAAATAAAAAGATGGATTTCATACTTTTTCAAATTAAATGAATATCAAATATAGTACTTTATAAAGGTACACAGACAGACGAAGTCGCGTGCGGTTATTAGTAATTATATAATATATCAAAATTGAAAATGTTAATTTTCATTGAAATACTTTGTCGTTTGACAATGAATTAAATTTTTGTGTAGGTATGTGTAATTCCAATTCCATATAAACCGGAGGTATTAAAACAGAATCTGTGATTTTTAATTTGTAATTTATTGATATCTATATAGTTTTCGTACGTGGGCGATATTTTATAACGTTTTATATAAACGCTATACGGAAACAACTTAACGATGAACAAAACAAGTTATTTATATAAATCCAAAGGAGTTAATAAATATAACTAATAATATACAACGTTGGTGATCAATTTTAAAAACAGATAAACAAACACAATTCCATATTTTCTATAATTTATAATTCTGGGCATATTTAAAATTATAACAATATAGCAAAGAAGAACATTCTGTCGACATATATATAGCCAGATATTAATATTAACTTTCCAAGTTGATTACGAGTGATGAAATAATTGTATAGTGTGTTATAAATACCATTAATTATAAGGCATATTGCAAGTATGTGCGTTAAATATGTTTTTTTTATATCACAGGAGGCAAACGAACATGTGGGTCACCTGATGTTAAGTGATCACCACCGTCCATAGACACTTGCAACACCAGAAGATTCACAAGTACGTTGCCACCCTTTTTTTTTTTTTTTTTGTACGTGGGGAAATCCCTTATGGATACTATGGATTATGTCCGACTCGCACGGACTAAAACCCCACGGTGTACCGACAGACCGTTGTGTGGGGGCGGCAAGGGATCGTTCCAGCTAATCACCTTGTAGAGCCGCCCCCACGGTCCGCCCGGCGGAAGGTGACCGCCGGGCTCCTACCTATAGAGGGACAGACCGGGTACACACCGGCTGCCCCCCCTCGTCCGCCGGACCTGTGCAATGAGGAGATGGGCCCCCCGGCCCATCCCCTCAGGTCCGGCTACGGTGGCGGGAGGAGAAGTACGTTGCCACCCTGCGTTTGGGAGTGGGGAGGTGGGTTATCCCGCGCTCACACTGATCGAAAGAAACGCAACAATGCAAGCACTGTTACTACACGTCGGTGTTTCTGTGGGTCGGGTGATAATGCAACAGGCGAGCCGACCCATTCATGCTGAAACCGGTAATAGCTTCAGCGTGGCTCTACCACCTCTGTTGAGGTATACTATTATAACAAAATATTAAGAAGATAATAACTAATTTGTTTTTGTGATTTACATAAATAAAATATGTTTATATATTATACAGATGAAATGTTTAAGAATGGAATGTGCCCACTAAGCCTATCAAGTTATGTATCATTAGAAATCGAATCATTAGAGTTGAATTTTCTTGATTAAATATTATGATTGGACGCTGCCACGTCTTACTGCAATAAAAAACGTTTGATTTTATTTTATTTATTTTAGGATCGTCAACATGACAATACACTAGTAAGTATATAAAAAGTAGGACTATTGTGATACATTATAAATGTAGTCATATTTAGAGACAACCACGGCGTGCTCCAACGATAAATTAAATATTAAACTATTTTACATATTTAAAAATTTAACATACATAATATAATAATACAAAAACAAGGAAATTGAAACAGAGAGAAAAAAAAAAGAAATACTGAAACAATTATAACTGTATTTTGTGAACAGACTGATATGTCTCTATCGCTGTTTTGAAATGATTTCGTTTAGTTGAGAAAATGTCGCATGTTTTATGGTATGAGTTATATGACCTAGATATTCTGTTGACCGGAGAGTAAAAGCCTAAATTAGTACATGAATGAGAATAATAATTTTCGTGACGTACACCTGAAAAACGATTTCTAGATAGGGTTTTTTCTAAGTTTACCTGGCTTGCAGCCAACCCTCAAGTTGAAATTCAGTCGCCAAGCACCTGTTGGTGTATTCCGACAGCAGCTGTTCTTTAGAGCCGGTCCCCTCTAGTGTGTTTACCATCTTATGCTAACATATGCTAAACACATATGCTAAAATTGCTATGTTTTCATTATTAAGGCGAAAACAGAGGCATACATTTGTATAGTACAAATGATGCTTACGTTTACTCATTTTGCCGTGGTTGTCATACCAAAAAAAAAATAAAGACGTAATAAGAACCATAACATGTCAACAAAGTAGGCTGAACTCTGTTCCATGTGGAAGACAAATCTTTTTCACCGATCATGAAATTCATTCATTCATTCTATAATATTCTTGTACTAACATTTCGAAATATTAATTTTATGTAGATTATACATGATATTGTTGGAAAATATATAGAAACATTATGGAAGTGACCACCCATGCAGTAATTGTAGGAAATGAAAATAATTCTGTTCTTATACGTTTAAATCAACCAGGAATAGAATGTTCAGTGCCATTAACTCGGTACGGGGATCAGCTGTCAGGCGTGATCGTCTGTTTCGTGTTCGATACTCTCAGTGTTGCCAGATGTTCTCTAAACTTTACTGAGATGTTATTATTTTATTTTAGAAAAAAATCTTTGCAAAACCCGTAAAATAGTAAATAACATTTTAATAATTTAATTTGTTTAAATTTAATGATATTATTATTTAAAAACATTATTTTGATAACATTGATTTAATTTCATAAATTTTATAGATACTCGCAACTATTTACGACTTTATTCACGTTATCTACGATATAAAATTGAATAACAATAAAACTAATCAATAATATTGGTATGTTATATAACTTTTTCCTACTAGTGACTCAAGTGGTAGGTGGTAGAGCCACGCTGATGCTATTACTGGCTTCAGCATGAATGGGTCGGCTACAATAAAAAAAAAAAAAAAAAGTACCATCCTCTCACAGAAAATCGACGTGAAGTAACAGTGCTTGCATTGTTGCGTTTCGTTTGGTCAGTGAGAACGCCAGAGGCCCACCTCCCTTTCCCTTCCCTTCCCCTCCCCCTTCCCTTCCCTTCCCTCCAAATACAGACTGGCAACACACTTGCGACTCCTTTGGTGTTGCAAGTGTCTATGGACGGTGGTGATCACTTAACATCAGGTGACCCATCTGTTCGTTTGCATTCTATGATATAAAAAAAAAATCCGAACAGAATCTTTTTTTGTCATCGATAAATACTTACAACCAAAATAATAAATTTTGTATTAATATCTGTTATTACGCATTATACAATTTGAAGGACAATGTAAATATATACGAGTATATAAGGCTGTGAATATTTGTAATGATTTGCTGTTGCAAAATTACGTAATCTTATCTAATTTGTTTACCGTACAAATTCAGTTGCTTGTCAAATAATTTCTTTTCAATCAAATCAAATCAAAAATACTTTATTCAATTTAGGCCCTAATAAGGCACTTATGAACGTCAAAGAATACCACTGGTTCGGAAAACAACCCAGTCATCGAGAAGAACCGGCAAGAAACTCGATCGGGTACATTTTTTTACGTATATTTCTAATACATCATACAATGCTTTAGGGGGAAAAAGGGGGGAAAAAACCCAAAAAAACAATAATAAACAAATAAAACCCCATAAAAAATCTTTTTAAAAAAAAACCCGGGGGGCCCAAAAATTAAAGGCGGAAAAAGGAAAAATTTGGGAATTTTTTAAAAAAAAAAAATAATTAAAAAAAAAAATATGTTTAAAAAAAAAAGGGGGACCCAATAATATAAAATTTTTTTATTTATTTATTCCCCCCTTTCTTCATTAACATTTTTATTTTATTTATTTTCTTGGCAACACTGACTCACTGATATTAGATGAAGATTTGACTGAACAACAAGTAACCCAGTACGACACAAAATTCACGAAATTTAGTACTTTTACATTTTTTTAACTGCATATCGAGTTGTTCAACATTTTTCACAATAAAATTGTAGGCGAGACTAAAAGTATTACTACACCTTTAACATGTTTGTTACATCTTTGTTAATGAATACACGAGTTTGACCTCGATTATATAAATAGATCGAATAAACTTATTGACAATAACCTCATTATGTCCTTATTTGACGCACCCATCTTTAGTAATAAATTCATATAACGTTTTTTTCCTTTAATTCGTATTTTTTAAATGCTTAATGTATTACCACAATCTGATCTGATGTTAATAACGATTCGTTATAAATTTTTTACATTACAATGATAGCAACATAACTTGGTATT
This sequence comes from Antheraea yamamai, assembly GCA_036509395.1. Classification (NCBI taxonomy): domain Eukaryota; kingdom Metazoa; phylum Arthropoda; class Insecta; order Lepidoptera; family Saturniidae; genus Antheraea; species Antheraea yamamai. Next base: position 9,762,428 of record AP028442.1, on the reverse strand, counting down.
TACCGTAAACTCAGATTTGTTTTAACATTCGAACTGTTAGGCGGCGTCCCAGTTTATCCATTTTTATTAAAATTAAGCTACACACCTTGTTGCACTAAGTCTTATATATTTACTAGCGGACCTGGCGGACGTTGTCCTGCCTTGATAATAAAAAATATAAATCCCAAAAGTCAACCGCAGCGCCACCTACCGGGTCCAATTGTGAATCTAAACCATTCTCGGATCCACTGGAACACGCACACAAATTTCATAAAATGGCAGCGTGGGGGTTCGTCCACACGCACACAAGAAATATATATTTAAGATTTAAAATATAATATTCACACTGGATACACTGACTTCCGAACTTTAGGTTGAGTGGACAGTGCCGGACTCCGCGAGGTTTTAAAAATGACTGTCTTTAAGTAAAGGAAATTTATAACGAAGCAAAGTAAAAATGTTTAATAGCTTAATTGCAGGTGTGACAAAATAGCGTCATATGCTGATATGCGCTTTAGGTACATAGTATTAAGTGTTATAACAGAACGTACGTGCTAGCCGAATACAGTTTCTACCACTCAGCAATTTAAGTTCAATTTCAAATATTATTTATACCAAGTGTTTTATCATAGGGGAGAACTACACAAAAGCTCTTAATAATTATAAAGCGTAAAACTAGTAACAATTTTTATGTCTTTGCATTTATTAACGTCAAGGTTGCGTTGAACTGAAGCAGTCAAATGTCAATCATCAAAACAAGCATCCACTTAACGCAAGTGATTCATGTAATCATGCCTAAAGTGATAGGTAACCGGGACCGTTTGCGTTTGTGGTTTGTTAACACGTGTAATAATAGTTTCATTCTATGTTCATTATAGTTTTTTAACCGACTTCCAGAGAGGAGGATGTTACTATATTCGGTTGTATGTTTTTTTTTATTTATGTTAATCGATAGCTTCGTCAATTGTGATCGAATATAATGTAAATCCAAATCCATCTAGATCCAAAATACTGTTTGGATTATGTGAACAAACTAATTGATATTTAGTTTCTTAAAAGTCTGCTTTATATTTATCTAGCTGGCCCGGCGGACGTTGTCCCACTCTGATAATAAACAAAAAACCTTGACAAATTATATACCTAAACTATCCTCGTGGCATGAAAAGCCGTTCAATAGTATTTGAGTTCATCGCGAACAGACAGACAGACTGACGTGACAGAGGACTTGGTTCTATAATATGTAGTACTCCTGACGTAATTACTCTTTCGTACGACATAATAAAATTCAAAATCAAATATACTTTATACAATTTAGGTCTTGAGAAGGCGCCTGGTTATCCACGTCAAAATTACCACTAGTTCGGAAAGCAACACAGTCATCGTGAAGACCCGGCAGGAAATTCGATCTGGTTTTTCATTTTATTAAACAATACCACATACATAACAATCTAGATACGTACATAGATTCACAGATACATTAGTTTCGGCAGATACGCAGAGAGGGGCATCATTCCCAGATGTCACCATCAATCACCTATTGGTCAACTCCATGGATATTAAAACACATGATAGCATCGCCGTATCATATAAATAAAAAAACAAAGTCATAAGGACTGCCGACAGAAGTGAAAACTCAAAACAATGAAATAAATGTGTTCTCTTTTGAATTTTCATATTAATTGTAGTGTGAATGATAAATTTCAGAATTTGTTAATCGAAATTATTAAGATTAGTGTGGTTTTCGTATCTATTGGCACGGAGCAATAATTATATACATTTTTATGAAGTCTATTAATCAATCAAACGTATAATGAGCTACAAAATATCAATGTTACATGTACACAGGCGCGTCTGACGCAAGCCGCGCAAGCGCAATACGGTCAATCATACTTACTTAGTATGTCATGACGCGAAATTATAAATTTATCTCCTGCCAAAAATACCGCTAAATGGGACTAAAGAAGTTGTCACTCCAATGTCTCCAAAACTCCAAATTCGTCTAAGATTACTTGTATTCTTACACGAATTTTTTTTTTCATTTTCAGGCATTGTATTTAAATAGTATAGGTTCAAGTATACAATGACTTTTTTCTGACATTTGCAACAAAATTTTCGGATGCAAATAAAAAAATAGTCGAAAAGCAGTCTTCCTCATGACAAAAGTAAATCATCCACGAGAATCAAACCTGCAATATTTGTCTGTATAGAGGGCAACAGAAGTCCTGTTTGTTATGTATATTATAAGTAGAAAGATGCTCCAAAAGAATTTTTACATAAATCTTATCCTTCCTATTTAAATTCACACTAATATTATAAACGTTACAGTAGCTCTGTTTGTCTTACGGTCTGATATTCTTTTACGACTCTGATCTATTCTTAATGAAGATCAAGTATACGGATGAAGTATATATGTCATTCGAGATATACTGTAATTATAATAAATACATAAGGGCTATCTGCATCTAAATAATAAGAAAACAAACAGCTAAAATGTCTAATGCCAGTTTTACAGAATCTAATCTAAAATCTTATTATCTCAAAAGATAAGAAAAACAATCACAATATTTCATGTCTGATGTCAAAAACAAGGGTTTTAGACAAAAGCTAACGTAATATATAACTTTGTTTGAAAGTAATTTCATGACGGAGGAAAGATTATTAATTTCTTCATAATCTCTAAACTAATGATTGTACGAACCGCCATGTGGTAATAAAGTAAACGGTGATAAAGAGCCAAAAAATCATTCATTATTATTTTAGATTTACCGTTTTAAATGCTGTTGCTTCTTGTGTAACAATTATTACAGAAGTTTATGTAATAGCATTGTTGTTTATAGTTATTGTTATAATGTATGAGGGACAGCGACTCAATTTTTTTATTATCAGGAGGCCGCGATTTTTTTCCTCTGAAAAGACTTATGTACATTAATTGTAAGCTGTTTTTGAAGTTATACTATATTGCAGTAAAAGGACCTGTATTTTCATAATATAGTGGACTAGCCTCCACCCGAACACTGATCACCGATAACTAACACTGAATATAACACTCAAAGACCTTTTCAAATCGGACCAGTAGTTCCCGAGATTACCCCCTACAACGTCACAAATTCACAAACTTTACCTCTTTATAATATTAGTATAGGTTATAGTACTTTATAATATTATAGTATATAGTATAGATTATTATCGGATACTGTACTAAACTCAAAATCGATAATAGTGGTGAACTTGGTAGTAATGGAATTCAATTTTTGGTTTAAAATAAACACTAATATTATTTATCGATATACCGCTCACTCAATGACGTAATATTATTTATTCAAATGTTATAAAATTCTTTTGTTTTAATATCTGACTTAAATAAATGAGTGTTATTCTTTATCTTCTTCTATACATATAATAAAAATGGAGTGTATATATGTAATATCAAAATAAACATTTTTTATCGATTGGGTATGAAAGTATACACGCTTCTGATAACAAAAATGCAATTTTTAAAATTTTTGTCGGTCTGTCTGTCTGTTTGTTCCGGGTAATCTCCGAAACTGCTGAACCGATTTTGACGAGAATTTCACTGGCAGATAGTTAAAATTACAGCGGGTTACTTAGGCTACTTTAAATTAGACTAGCTGTTAACCGCGGCTTCGCCCACAATGCATCTCCAAAACGTGTCAACAGATTTTCACAAAACTTTCACTGGCACATAGCTGAAATTATAAAAAGTAATTCAAGCAATTTTAGTTTATACTAGCTGTTAACCGTGGCTTTACCCACAGTGTTATCTCCAAAACGGTTTGACCGATCTTCACGACATTTTCACCACCAGATAGCGGACCTTATAAAAAGTAATTTAAGCAATTTTAGTTTATACTAGCTGCTAACCGTGGCTTTGCCCGCAGTGCCATCTCCGAAACTGTTCAACTAATTTTTACGGGACTTTCACCAGCAAATAGCGGACATTATAAAAAGTAATTTAGTCTATTTTAATTTAGACTAGCTATTAACCGTGGTTTCGCCCGCTAAGCTATCACCAAAACGGTTAGACCGATTTTCACGGGACTTTCACTGGTAGATAGCGAACCTTATAAAAAGTAATTTAGTCTATTTTAATTTGGACTAGCTATTAACCGTGGTTTTGCTCGCTATACTATCACCAAAACGGTCTGACCGATTTTCACGGAACTTTCGCTGGTAGATAGCGAACCTTATAAAAAGTAATTGAGATTATTTTATTTTCGACTAGCTGTTACCTGCGACTTTGCCTGCATGAAATTTAACAAGATTTCAACTCATTCTTTATTTTTAATTAAAGAAATAATTATCAACTTATTGTTTACAATTCGACATTATAATTATTAATAACTTTAATGATATAGAGGTCTTCCTAATAAGATTTTAGATTATAAACGTATTACGTAAAGAATTTCATAATACAATTTCTTGCGGAACAGACAAGCGTTTATTTTTGGTATAGTCACAAAATCTTAATTATAATGGCAATGTATATTAAATGTAATGCAAATGTAAATCTTTATAATAATACTAGCGGACCGGGCGGACGTTGTCCTGCCTTGAAAACAAAAAAAATCCTAAAAGTCGATCGCAGCGCCACCTACCGGTTCCAATTGTGAATCTAAACCATTCTCGGATACACTGGAACACGCACACAAAATTTCATCAAAATCGGTCCAGTCGTTTAGGAGGAGTTCAGTCACATACACACGCACACAAGAAATATATATATTAAGATTTCAAGTTATTATTTCATTAGTGCCTTATAGAGTGTAAGTGAGCACTGGGGTAGTTATATTGTGGGTTAAGATTCCAAATATGTTGCTGATGACAAACCTCATTTGACACACTGTTAGTATTTATATATCTAATGTACACATTACATTTTACTGTTAGTGGCGTGCGTGTCGTACTTACAAATGCTTTTAAAGAGCATTTCTATAATTGTACATAATCTCACAATTTTATAATTCTTTAATACGATTCAAAAAAACGCGTGCGAAGCTGCGGGTACAGCTAGTTATCAATAAAATACATATTCCAAATTCTAAAGAATTTCACACATCTCATATAGTCGCTTAACATACTTATTTGAATTAAGTAAAATACATTGTAACATACAGGAGGCCTGAAATTTCTGAATATGTTGAAAATATTTTATAACTCTTTTTATTCCGTTTCAAAAATTTTCCTTTGTTATTATTGGTAGGTATTATATTTGCAATCATATGTGCACACGTGCTTTTGAATAAAATAAAGCACTATGACATAACTCAAATGGACTAGAAATATACTTTCTTATATCATAGGAGGCAAACGAACAGGTGGGTCATCTGATTTTAAGTGATCACAACCGTTGTAGACACTAGCAACACTAGGGTAGTCGCAAGCACGTTGCCAGCCTGTGTTTGTGGGGAGGGGGACTGCAGGGGGGCCTCCGACGACCAAACGAAACGCAACGATGCAAGCACTGTTACTTCAAGTCGGTTTTCTGCGAGAGGGTGGTACTACCCCGGGCGAACCGACCCATTCATGCTGAAACCAGTAATAGGTTGGCTCTACCCACCTGGCAAGATATTATAACAGATACTAGCTTTTTCAAGCGATGACAAAATTTATTATGAAAAATTGTATTGCATATAGTTTGGTTGTACGAACATAGCCACAATGTTTACACTAACATACTACGAACATACTATACTCTGTCAGAAATATACCGTAAATATATTTTAATATCAAAAATAAGATATTATAAACTAATATAAAAATACGTGGTTCCTCACTCTCATAAATATTTCTTCAGCATTGTATTCACAGTGTTAGCGCGTGTCGGGAAGTATGAGTTATATATAGTAAAAAATCGACAAAGGCCAATGATCGATCAGTACCTGACGTAGAACAAATAACTCAGTCAATAAATCGTGTAAGTATCGTAGTGGTGTGTATGATTTTCCACAAACAAAATGAGCTCTATATCGAAGTTTATAATCAAAGTATTTCTAAATATTACACTAGCTGCTTTACCTGGCTTCGCATGGGCTTACTTATGAATACACTGTGATCAAGTTTTACCTTTCCAGTACGACCATAAAATTAAATAAAATGACAACTAAATGTAAATCTGTTAAATTTGTCAATATTTTTGAAGATAAACTTACTCTTCTATTTCATTAATCCATTTTTTATAATATAGGTGGTAGATCCACGTTGTAGCTATTACTGGTTTCAGCATGAATAGGTCGGCTCGTCCGGGATACTACCGCCCGACCCACAGGAACACCGACGTGAAGTAACAGTAGTTGCATTGTTGCGTTTCGTTCGGTCAGTGAGAGCGCCGGAGCCCCACCTCCCCTCCCCTCTCCCCAAACACAGGCTGGCAACGCACTTACGACTACCCTGGTGTTGCTAGTGTCTATGGACGGCGGTGATCACTTACCATAAAGTGACCAGTCTGTTTGTTTGCCTCCAATAATATAAAAAAATAATAATAACCCAACTTTTTGACTTTTTCTTATGAATTCTCAAACTTTTTCTTTTGTACGAAGCTTCTTCTAACAATTACCCAAGTAACAAAAAAGGAATTAGCCAAATAGATAGGTACAGCCGTTCTGAAGTGAAGCACTTACATACTTTCGGCAATAGATTATGATACAGATTATACATTGATATAGTCTGTGGTTACAGATTCTACAATTTATGGTAACTTGTTAATTATTTTTATGAAGAATAATGAAGTGAGATTTAGTAAATTGTATTTCAATTCAAAAGCATCGATAAGGTATGCTTGAAATAGAATTTTATATTTATTCTTTTTCATGGTATTTTATGTCATTTTTACTTTTGAGATTATTTTTTTTAAGTCCCCGTTTCGCTCCGGACATTGTCCTAGACTTTATTTATTTATTTATGGCCATTTTTTTCAAAACATTTTTTTTTGTTTTTCAACTTCCGTATTCCTTTTCTTATTTATTTCTTTTTTTTTGCTATTTCTGCCACGTATTTCATAACATCAGAAGCGGCTCTCTAGTATCTTCATCCGCCACTTTTTTATGTAGTACCCCTTCCGTGAGTTTACGTGAGTTACTTTTGAGATTAATTACAATCGTGTGTTGTAAAGTCGGCTATATATTATTGGTGTAATTATTAGAATTCAAAACTAAGGCCATGTGTTTGTTGGCATAAACTAACTTATGTGACAAAAATAGTTTGGTAAATATGTGACCTACTACTACTACACATACTACTATACATATATATATATATACAATTTTCAAGATTGCACTGCTACTGCCATGTGATCTTATTAATAACGTAATATTACGCTATATTCCTATTATTTTGTAGACTAGCATTTACGTAATGCTATTTTTGATTAGTATTATTTCAACATTTAGTTTAATTCCGTCGGGAGACATTAGATGCTATCTATTTTTATAAGTCACTTTATTTATAAGCATAAGAAGGTATTATTAAGGTATATTAAGAAGGTATTATAAGCATAGGAAGGAAGCATTCACATAATACAAAATTATGTGAATAAATAATTTAATAGTTTATCACAAGAAAATGATTATTGTTTAAAATTATAATAATTAATTGTTTTCTTCATTTCACAGATAATTAATGGTCATAATGGACTCCACCTTCAAACAATGGCCAGCGTTGGCGTCACACAAGGAAGAAACGTAAATTATACTTAATTATAATTATATCATATTCGTGAACAGACGGTAAACTGCAGTGTTTAAGTGTGTAGTGTTTCCTGTACCTAGTTATTTAATACTCATATTTAGTGACAACGTGTTAGTGTGCGACATATTGTGACGTCACCATGTTTCCTCGAGGACAATCTTATATACTACAAACTTCACTATTAATGTAAGTATTGTTATATTATAAAACTAGCTTCTACCCGCGACTTTGTCCACGTGGATTAGTTACCGTTTGCACGCAGCGGAGGATCTCAAAAGGAAAAAAAAAACCGATTTTAAAACATTCTTCATTGGTGGTCCGCTCCTACTAGTCTTAACGTGATTACATGTAGCTTTTCTCGATAAATGAATAATCTAACACTGAAAGATTGTTTTTAATCGGACCAGTTGTTTCTGAGATTAGCGCGTTCAAACAAACAAACTCTTCAGTTTTATAATATTAGTACAGACAGTTTTTTTTTCTCGAACTGACTACACTATTGACCTGGCAAGGTCTTAACAGCTTCTCCGGACTATTAAGGCGAGCGCTTTAGGCACTCAACCCATTTTATTTGACTACTAGCTCAAGGGTGCACGACACACCTCGGCTTGGGCTGTTGCCTGACTCATGCAGTTCGCGACCTAACTGAGCTAACCTAAGTTACGCTACATATTCATACTTATGTAAGTTATTGAAACATATATGTGTACCAAGCATACAGACCTCAACAACTCTTACATGTATTTTGTGTCGGAAAATGTGTAAGCATGTGTGCGTGCACGTGTGTGGAGGTGATATGTGTAGTGTTGTTGCAGTGTTGTAAGATTTTGTGTCACTGTATCGCGCGAACAGCGCATTCACGGGCTCCACGCCGAGGGATCGGACCTAGGCTTGAGCCGCTGCCGAAGGGGGCCTAATCTGGTGTGCGGGAGCGTTGTGTAGATAATTATTTAAAACATCTGCTTTTTATTAATGTATTTGTTTCAAGCACCCAGCACTTGATAGAATAAGGAATCGCCTTTCACTGACCGTCTTTCGAAGTAAGAAAAATATTAGGGTATAAAATAATCTAGATAACCTTGAAATATAAAATATTTGAATACAAGATGTCATTCAAAACATTAGTGTTGTTTCTGAAATTACTCGTTTGATAGTATTCATTAAATACATATTATATTATAGCCTAGATATCAGTGTACTTAATTAAATGCAGTTGAAAATAACACCTAAATCGTGAAATTGTCTACAACGAGGTGAATTATACACTTATCATAATAAAATCATTACATAGTATAAAATAAAGTCCCCTACCGCGTCTGTCTGTCTGTCTGTTCGCGATAAACTCAAAAAGTACTAAACGGATTTTCATGCAGTTTTCACCAATGGATAAAGTGATTCATGAGGAACGTTTTGGTATATAATTTGTCAAGGATTTATTTTTATTGAGGGCGGGACAACGTCTGCCGGGCCCGCTAGTAAGTGATAGTTTGATTGAATATGGGTATTGAGGGATTCCAAAAATTACAGTTTTTTTGGAAATAGAATAGCGTTCCTCGAAATGTTTCAGATATTTTCTACAATTTTCGATTTTATATGGTACAAATAATTCCTAACCACAGTATACGACTTTTTACACACAGAATTACTAATAAAAATATGTTATATACTAGCTTATGCGCCAGCAGCTACGGTCGCGTGAATGTAGACTTACACAATACCTCAGGAATAGTACATTTTTCTTGATCAAGTCTCTCCTATGTATCTCTCGATTTTAATGTATTTGGCTTAATCTGAGTACTGATATATGGTTAACATGAAAAATACACTATTATATAACCCAAATAATTCGTTTTGTATAATGACCAATTAAAGAAACTACATAGAAATATGTTATACAACCCTTTAAAAAAATTCCACCAATGAAGAAAATCATGAGATATTGTTTCGCGGCGGTCACCATTATCTTTAATTTATGAAATACTTAGTAAAGCCCTTTGATTGTAGTATTAGTATATTATATAGTTATTATTTAGTTTATTGTAGTATTTAGGCCGGCAACGCACTTGCAACTCCCCTGGTGTTGCTATTATCTATGGGCGGCGGTGATCACTTACCATCAGGTGATCCGCCTGTTCGTTTACCCCTTATAATATAAAAAAAAAGAAAAAAAGTATTGTTGGTTTGGCAGTACATAGTACAACGTTAGATATAGAATTATGAATGAAACAGATATGCAGACCCTATGACGTTAAGTTGAAATGTATATAACCAACTTAAATATAACAGCAGAGGTGTTAGGTAACACGTAATGTATTGCTACGGATAAAGACTGTGTTTGAATGCGTCGTGTTTCAGAATAAGTTGCCAATAAATCGAAAAAGACACCGACAGCGGCAATCGTAAAGAGTTAACGAACCTACACAAAGTTAGAGTGGCATATAACATAAGTTCTAGATACTCCTCTATAAAAGTCTCCTGAAAGTTAATTATGATTTACAGCTAAGCTCCATTGCTAAGCTATAACATTGGTACTCTATAGTAAGTAGATCCGATTCTGTCGTCCGAAACCGTTGTTATTGTCTTTTCGAATTTATTTTATAGCTCCGAATGATCAAATACGCACGCGGCGTCCCACGATCGTAAATATTATTTATGATTGTAATAATTTCTATCTTAATTATTTATCATGGCCAAATAAAGTCCAAGATTAACATATGTTGGATTTGGTGTCGTATTTTTTTGCATAGTATCTTTCTCTCAAGCATATTAGATTAATCAGATATTATATTATCTTTTTCATATTCGTTTGCAATGTTAAGAGAACACTGATTATTCTTTGTGTATTTTTTTTTACGATCGCTCGGGTTAAATACTATATGTTATAATTTGTTATCATTAGCATAATACAGGGTATAAAACCTATATATGGGGTTTTTGGCCGGATGTTGGAATGTCGTGTAGTGGACTATATATTTTATTGTGTTGTTTAGGTCTATATTTTGTAATATTGGTGATGTTTTACGAAATATATTTTGGTTATTGTGCATAAGTGATGTGGATCGGATATAGTACCACGGAGCATGGATTCTGAATGGCCACAAAAATTCCCTGGAAAGTTCTAACAAGACGACCACCATCTTGATAGTTTTTAGAAATGATCACAAGAATCTTGTAATATCATTGCCTAGTCGATAATAGGAGTAATAATGTGCTAGAAGATTTGTTGCCAAAGAAAAAAAAACCAGTATATGTCGTTTTTAGAAGATATATTTATAGGAAGAGTTGGTAGTTTTGACGTTCATAAGTGCCTTCTCAGGGCCTAAATTGAATAAAGAGTATTTTGATTTGATTTGATTAGAGGTTGGAAGTAAAGATAGGTATAACATGTATATATCCAGTTTTAGGAGATAAGTTTGTATTACGTATACATTTGAAAAAATCTCAAACTATAGTTAAATCGCTAATACCATATAACTGACGATTCTAACGGCGAAATAATTCGAAAAACAGATGTTGAAGAGCATATCAATAGTAATTATATATTCTCTGTTAATTATATATGCATATATAAATTAATCAATTATATATACTAAGGATAGCTTTTTATATGTCATTAGTTTTTGTCCACGGCTTAACTCGCTTCTAGTAAATTTGTTTTATTTCTCGCGAACAGTACTCTTTTTCTGGATATGAATTACCATTTGTCCTTTTTTGTACCCCTCATAATACCTATCTATACAAAATTTCATAATGTTGGCATCAGTACTTAGGGCGTACAGGCGTAACAAAGAAATTCACATATTCAACAAAATCGCATTTACAGATTTTCGCTCATTTTGTAGAAAATCATATTATTATACTGGAATCTTCGATCAATAATAACTAGATATCGGGTCGGCGCAAAAATACGTCTCGGTAAATAACAGCTCACTTGAAATGTGAGCTTTTATTTTGTTTAGTTTGTTTGAAACAGAGCCAATGTAAGCACGTTTCACATGTTGCAGTGTATTCAAAAGATGCAAAAATAATACCCGAAAAAGCAATTCAACGGCCGGAGTATCTTACTTTCGCTAAATACATCTTGAATAAGTTATATTTTAAGCTTTAAACTAACAAATAATATCAAATTTTGAACAAAATTACCGATTTTAAACCTGTGATACAAATGTTTGGCCTAGGCTCTCCAACCACGCACAAACACGCACAATAACGGGAAAAAGTACTTTATTCGTTGCGTGTTAAGGTTGAATTCACACTAAATGTTGTTTAAGTTGTCTTTTCATTTGTGAGGGGAGTAATTTATTGCTTTGCTCGTTTTATCGTAAGTATTAGATAATATTTTGAACATTTGTGACTTTATTACTAGGTGTCATGGTTGTAATTAGGTTGAACTTAAAAGTGTTTTAAAACTTTTTTCTCCGTTTCTTAGTAAAGAAATAGCTACACATAAGTATATATTTACGCGGACAGCTCTTAGCTTCGATTTTGTACGTGACCCTTTATCTAGTTATTGTTGATCGAAGACTGGAATGGATATAGGTAACACGCAAAAACATTTGCACCTCTTGAAGAAAGGTACCAATAAAGAATAGACATGAGTAATTCACATTCATATAAACCCTGCATAAAATTACTTCATATTTGGCTAGCCTTTTCCCGCGACTTTGTCCGCGTGGAATAGTTAATTTGGGCAAACGCTAACACGCAGCGGAAGCTCTCAAGAAGAAAAAAACCCCGATTTTGAAACGTTCTCCATCGGTGCTCCGCTCCTATTGGTCTTAGCGTGATGATATATAGACTATACCCTTCCTCGTTAAATGAGCTACATAACACTGAAATCGAAACAGTAGTTCCAGATATTACTTCTCTACAACATCACAGACTTTACCTCTTTATAATATTAGTATAGACTACTCATAGCTTCCTCGTAAAAGTAGCAGCGTACGTTATATTTGGTGATCCATCCAAACTGACCTTCATATAACCAGGTCCAGAAATATTCCGGCCTAATGGTTATCTCTTATCTTTCAACATGCTTTAATTCCAAACGCTATTACCGAGTGTTAATACAAATTGCGTAATGCGAGGCATATATTTACGAACAGTGGACGTACCGTGGGCGATCCGGGTCGGAAACGAGTCTATTAAATTCTATGTCACCAGAGTGAACCAGTACAGCGGGTACCTCTTTCCCAACTACGGGAGAAATGTTCGGGGTGATGTCAAAATACTTAGGGTTATTTATTGAGTTGCTTATTCCGAGTAGGCAGGTAAATGTAGGAATATGAGATTAGTTGGTCTAAGATTGAAGTAAAACTTAAATATAATTATTGAGACCTAATTGCGAAGCGTTGCGTAATCCACATATCGACACTTAACACCGTATGTAACAGCGCTTTAATACGCATGGCTAGATTGTATAATGATATATCACGAACAAATAACAACATTGACATATTTTTTGATGCAATTTGATCGTTCAAGCAGAGCTGTCTTAAATATATAATTTGACGGTGCACCTTTACAAATTAATTTTTGACTCCGTCTGTATAGTTCCTAATTAGAATTTGTTTGTTTGTCATCTACTAATGTCATGCATACCTGTGATCGTAATTATTACACTGTAATTTTATGTTGCAATTGACTACATGTGATTTTATCTGTGTGTTATGTTGGTTTGCTGAATATCTATACTAATATTATAAAGAGGTAAAGTTTGTGAGTTTGTGACGTTGTGACGTTGTGGCGTTGTAAGGGGTAATCTCAGGAACTACTGGTCCGATTTGAATAATTTTTTCAGTGTTATATAGCTCATTCATCGAGAATGGTTATAGGCTATATATCATCACGCTAAGGCCAATAGGAGCGGAGCACAGATGAAAAATGTTTCAAAATCGAGATGTTTTTTTTCTTTTTGAGAGCTTCTGCTGTGTGTCAGCGTTAGCTCAGAGTAGTAACTATTACTACGCGGACGAAGTCGCGGGCAGGGGCTATAATCTATATACTAATATTATAAAGAGGTAAAGTTTGTGAGTTTGTGACGTTGTAGGAAGTAATCTCAGGAACTACTAAACCGATTTTGAAAATTCTTTTACCAATATAAAGCCAGGTTATTTATGAGTGTCATACTACATATCATCACGCTAAGACCAATAGGAGCGGAGCAACAATGAAAAATGTTTTAAAGTCTGGGTATTTTTTTCTTTTTGAGAGCTTCCGCTGCGTCTTAGCCCAAAATAACTATTTCATACGTGCGAAGTCGCTGGCAGAAGCTATTAACTAATTATATTATCTATAATCTCTACTAAAATTATAAAGAGTTAAAGTTTGTGAGGTTGTAGGGGTAATATCTGGGGAGTCGGAGAAAAATGGTCGAACGAAAACGTTTTTTACGAACGCTGCCTTAATTATGAGATATATATGATTGAGTTCTAGAGAAAAGTTGTAGCTTGATAATGCATATTACCGCCCAACGAAGTGGGCACGGGTCAGCTAAAATAAATAAAGGCAAAATAAAATAACATTTATTTTGTAGAGGAAGTTTATGTTATATCTTAATAACTAGCGGGCCCGGCAGACGTTGTCCCGCCCTGATTATAGAAAAATTCTGGAAAAATTATATACCAAAACGTTCCTCATAAATCACTTTATCCACTGGTGAAAACCGCTTGAAAATCTGTTCAGTAGTTTTTGAGTTTATCGCGAACAGACAGACAGACAGACGCGGTGGGGGACTTTGTTTTATACTATGTAATGATAATCTGATACTTAGTATACAGTGTATAAAGGGAAGCACTTTTGAATACAAAACTTTGATTTCAATTTAATTATTAACTAGCTTCTGCCCGCGACTTCGTCCGCGTGGAATAGTTACTTTGAGCTGCCAACACACAGCGGAAGCTCTCAAAAGGAAAAAACACCCCGATTTTGAAACATTCCTCATTGGTTCTCCGCTCCTATTGGTCTTAACGTGATTATACTCGTATATAAACTACAACCTTCCTCGATAAATGATTTATCTATCACTGAAAGAATTTTTCAAATCGGACCAGTTGTACTAGATATTATCCCCTACAACCCCACAAACTTTACCTCTTTATAATATTAGTATAGATTTGGTTATTTAGGCAATGAAAACCTCAGAAGATATTTAGAATTACAATCAACAAAAAAAAGATATTAATGTGAAGATACTTACATAAGTTTTATGATTTTAATGATCTTAAATTATCAAATTTTGCAGTGATGATATCTCGGTGGTTAATGTATTCGGATACCGCATCGATCGATATGGGTTCGAAACCTTGTAAATAAGCAGTAGTTTTCGATGAAGGAAAAGGTTGTGATGAAATCGTGGCATGATGGTAGATAGGGTTTTGTCTAAACCAGCCATAGCCGATTAGCTATAACCCTGAGATTAAAAACCTGTAGCCAAACACTTATGGGCGTATTCCGGCAGCTACACTTTAGAGCCAGTCTAGATTTTGCGTGTGCGTGTCTTGGACTATACCGTCATTTAACATCAGGTGAGATTACAAATTAACGCTAGTAAATTCAATGTTTACGCATTTTGAATTTTACCTAAATCTGATGATGCAATTTATTCATTTGAATTGTTAATCTCCACTGTAATAAAGCCCTGTTCGGTTGTGAATCTTTGTGTAGTGAAAATATTTATGTATACTCAATATTTAGTTTACATCATACTTTCCATGAGAAACATGATTCTATTTTTAATATCATGCAATAGTTTAAACACATAGGCGATCAAAGTATGACGGTATTACAAAAACAGATAATTCTGAATGTCTTATAAATTGGTAGACATGTGGAAATATTTGTTGCATTTTTTCGTCGATATTATATGTTACTACCACTGTGCATGCATTAGATTATCGAAATCATAATGATATAAGTAATAATTTTTAAGTTAGCTTACTCTAAATTGGTGTACAGTGAACTTTACATTGACTATACAGGCTGTAGGTAGCTTATTGTAGAATAAAACAATCTCTGTAGCCTTAACAAGATCAGATAAAGTATACATTTTGTAGAAAATGCATATCACTAGAAGATTTAAACACCGGCGCGTGCTAAAATAAACAAGAAATCGATTACGACCCTGGTCAAGGAACTCTATAATAAATACCTCTTCTATAATCGAAAAACCGACTCTAGCCTACCGAGCAATAAAATTGCGGTTATCACGATTATAATCAGACTTCTTGGTTGCTAAACTACGAAAAAAGTCTTTGGCTTGATACACTATTTAATTAAGAGGACTTTGGTAATATATATTGTATATAGAAAAATATTACATACTGAAATCAATTCTTATGTCGTTTTTGTATGCCTCGACAAACGTATCTATCTATTTATATCGAAATCATGAGATAAACTTAATTGAATCTAAATTCTAACAATGCTTTGATAAATGTGCGACTACTGTAATGGTTTCGGTAATAGATTACGTTTCCTGTTTGTACGACTAATAGTTCTCACAATACATTGTTGTGTCAATGTTCAGTTATTCAATGGTACTTTTTGGAAGGTTGCATCATCATTGTCATCCGCCGTTACATCGACTAAGAATTAAGCCATTCCTTATTCCAGGTTATATCTACTCTCGGATACATTGTTAAGAATATTTTATTGAAATATTAATAACTGCTCAGTAATTAAAATCATATTGTGTTCTTTATGAACCTGTGTCTTAAATATTAATTACATATATTTATACAAGCTTACAAACTTATTCAAAACTGACTGATCCCCGTTCACATATTCAACCTTCCTCAGTAAATAGTCCATTCCTATATAATTACAAAGATAATTTTTGCATGTTAATGATAGAATAACTTTTGGTTGTAATTAATGTGATATATATTATATTATGTTATATTATTTTTATAGTTGCAAAAATTTGTTAATAGATTTCGGAAGAAATCAAGACATACTAAGGCATAAACATACAGATATCACTCTCCTTTCTAATTTACATACATCGTAAAACGTGGAAAAAGAATATTATTAGGTTTTATTTACTAGAGTATGCTACTATAAAAAGAAGTATATATCGACCTTTTGATTATATACAATTCAATATAAACATAAGAATAAGCATAAATATAAAAAGCGTAATATTTGTATATTATATCAAAAGATATGTATAATATTTTAACGAGTAGTATTATCTGGTTCAAGAATGTTAAAGATCCATTTTTAATAATTGACTTGTCTTCGATTTCGACAAAAAATTAACCGCTACGCAAAAAGTTGTACAAGAATAGCTCACGTTTTAGCAACGGTTAGTACACCGGCTATATAAATTGAATATTATATTTACGACACGGTTACTAAGGAAACCTTTAGTACCGACTACACTTTATAGGAACAAGAAATCTAACGCCGTGATCTAGTGTTGAATATGGTTGACAAAAACACGGAATTCACGATTTCGTTTATCTTTAACTGTAAATTTAATGTCGGCCTGTAATTTTTCAACTGGTCAACAAAATTCTATTATATTTAGGAA
The DNA here is from genome assembly GCA_036509395.1 of Antheraea yamamai. NCBI lineage: Eukaryota > Metazoa > Arthropoda > Insecta > Lepidoptera > Saturniidae > Antheraea > Antheraea yamamai. The sequence continues at coordinate 9,745,210 of AP028442.1, read as the reverse complement.
ATATTTTTTAAGGCCATAAACATAGAATAATTCATTCATTTACGTCAAGCTATACCAGACGCTCTTCACTGCCTCTTCTCGAAGGAAAGTATGGACATAACCACTATGCCATCTCCACGACGTATTGGTGATTTCAAGTCCCGAGAAACCCACAGTTCCATATTTTCCCATACAATGTTACGTATAATACTATTAGAATGTTCTTCAGGTTCAGGTTTCCTCAGGATGTTTTCCTTCACCGTCAGCCGGTATTGTTACCAATTTAAATTAGTAAATGTACCCGAATCGCATTCACACTCCACCGGTCAAACCACTTCATCACCACGACTTTACAGTGTTTACGACATAAACTCCATCGAAACTAATCAATCGATTTTCAAGACGAGATACGTTATTACTTTTAGGCCATATGTGGCTACGGCGATTGCGAATACCTTTGTAATTTTAAAGGTATGCACGGCAATGGTATGAATGTCCAACTTTCAAGTAAATTATGCAAGTAAGAACTCCACTGACATAATTACACTTAATGATAACTTATATTCTGCTCTCTTTTGGCATATAAATTAGTAGGTTGCTTTAGTTAATTCCAAGTAAGCTGTGTTCTTTTATACTTCGTAGATTTTGCCAATCGACAATAATCTTTAACAGGTGTTAAATAATGATGTGGTCCAAGGTCGAAGGTGGTAGAGCCACGCTGTAGCTATTACTAGTTTCAGCACGAATGGGTTGATTCGCCCGGGGTAGTACCATCCTCTCACAGAACAACGACTTGAAGGAACAGCAAAACTGTTGCGTTTCGTTGGGTCAGTGAGAGCGCCGGAGGCCCACCTCCTTTCCCCTTTCCCTTCTCCTTTCACTACCCCTCCCCCATACACAGGCTGGCAACGCACTTGCGACTCCCCTGGTATTGCTAGTGTCTATGGACGGTAGTGATCACTTAACATCAGGTGACCCACCTGTTCGTTTTCCTCTTTTTGACATAAAAAAAAAGATCTTAAACAGGCTAAATCTAGAGGAGACCTAATTCTCAAGTGCAGCTGCCGGAATGCAACTACCGCTACATGGCACCAGATTATTATCTTAAGGATTGCAGCTAGTCAGGTGGGCTTACAAAAAGTCCTACCATCATGCTATGGTTCATCTATATGGAAGCTCCGACTCAGTTTCTAGGATTCGAACCTATATCCATCGACGCGGTGTCGGAACACACTATCAACTAAGCAATCATTGTTGCAGAAGGAGGGTAACGCTTTTCAAGGATATATACGTGAATCTTTATTTCTTTGACATGCTTTATACTTTAAACCTGACAGAATGTAATGCTGATCTGTATTTGAAATCATCTTTAATTGGAAGAGTGATGTCAAAATTTAAGTATACCTTTTTGAATCAAAGAGGGAAGAGTGTCAAAATACATTTTTATTTATAAACGAATTGTGTCCACCACTTCGTCCACGTGGAACCCTATGTTTAAAAAACAGTGATTAATAAAATCATCTGAATGTATGAAGTCCATTTACTTATCTACTTTTCTCCCGTACTTAAGTCAAGCCGTCATTTGAATTACAATAACTTTTGATGGAATGGACCGATTTTGATGAAACAAAGACTAAATTATACTACAGCGATGCTTGTTTATAGAAACAGACAGACATACATTTCTAAAAATGATTATTTTATTTATTATTTATTGCTAGACATCTGCAACATTTTTTTCACGAAAATCGAAAAATTACCGACACGTTAGATTTACATTCTTAATATATGTATAGATACTCAACCGATTATTCTTTCATAGACTTGAGTAACTCAATATGTTTTAATACTTGTACGGTAGGGTTTATCTAAGCACAATCTATATATTTGGATATCTATAAAATTGTTCTATCTATGTGTCCAATGTAGACACGACTCCAGACGAGTACGCTATGTTTTTAAAAGTAATTGATACTAAATAAAGATAATTATATTAAATAAACTCTGTATAAAATAAATTATCTATTAATTATCATTGATAAATAGGTTCCCATTAAGTGTCTGGCTCTACAGCTGTCGAGTGATTGTAGAGAGACGGCCGCCGCCGCCGCCCCGGCCGAATAGGTGATAAAATTATTAATTATAATTATTACAGGGTTAGCGTAAGATTTGATTAATGACCGAACGATAACGCTGGTTCGAGTTGCACCTCGGACGAGTTTCAACAGCTCTATGCAATGTAGACGAATCTGTTTATTATGATATTACGTTATTTAAGTTTTTTTTTTTCGAACTGATCACGTTATTGGCCTAGCAAGGTTTCACCGGACTACTTTGTATTTGAAATATAACGTTTTACCGATTTATTTATTTGGAGAGATCAATATCAATTTTTCAATATAAATTTGTATATTCACATACTGATAGAAAAAAATAATAATTCACTAGCGTTTGCTCGCAACTCTGCTTATGTTATATAAATTCGACCTATCCCTCAGAAACAGTACTTGTTCTGGATGAAAGGTACACTATATCCTTTTCTAGCATGAAATAATTCATGATAATGACATTATGTTCAAACGAAAAATTAAAAAATAATAATAATAATATTAATTCCTCATTTATTTCTCACTAGCGGGCTCGGCAGACGTTATCCCGCATTGATAATAAAAACAACCTTGACAAATTATATATCTAAATCTTACTCATGAATCACTTTATCTACTGCCGAAAACCGCATGAAACTCCGTTCAGTAGTTTTTGAGTTTATCGCGAACAGACAGACAGACACGGTAGAGGACTTTGTTGGATGATATGTAGTAGTAATAAGTGTTATAATATTGGATACATTGATTCACATTCACAGAAAGTGTCTTTTTTTATTATTTCAGTAATGTATTTCAATAACAAATTATGCAATACACACTTACATTAAACGATATTACGATATTTCATTAATGTAATACGTAATTATCAACAATCTTCTTAACATTTTACGACTTTGGGATAAAAAAAAGTGAAATTCAACTGCAAATGTAGATGTTAATCAAAAGAAAGGATTAGAACAGCTATAAAATTCATGGTTACTTTCTCTACAATGCATCCTTCTTAGTCGGAAGAGCATAATAGTGTTAATTTAGTAAACTGCCGTACTGTAATCAGTACAAAGGATTCAGTATGTTTGTAACCCTGTTCCGTGTGCCGGCTTTCTCCGTTTGTATGACCGGTATCCGGAAATTGTTTCATTGATCCGACACTTTATGGGCTTTACAAGTGGTAGATAATTAGCTATTGGGCTGTATAACGCACTGGACGTTTGAATCCTGAATCAAGCGTACCATGGTATAGGAATATGATTAATATCTTGTCTTCATAGAATCTTTTGGATAGGAAATGCTATTATATATAATATGGATTGTAATCATTACCAATAAATTTCTATTATTATTACAATACTAACCTCTGCCCGCGACTTTGTACGCGTGGAATAGTTACTTTGGGCTAACGCTAACATGCAGCGGAGCTCTCAAGAGGAAAAAACCCCGATTTTGAAACATTCTTCATTGGTGCTCCGCTCATATTGGTCTTAGCGTAACGATATATAGCCTATAATCTCGATAAATGAGCTATATAAAACTGAAAGAATTTTTCAAATTGGACCAGTAGTTACTGGGATTACCCCCTACAACGTCACAAACTCACAACGTCGCAAACTTTACCTCTTTATAATATTAGTATTTAGTACAGATAAATTTTGTAAATGGATATGAACTGGCTAAGCTCGTGAGTCCGCTTGCGTTTATTTCATTATTTTTTGTAACTATTATCTGTGGTAATTTGCGATTTACTGTATAAATATAGATCAATTACTGAATGTGTATAAAGCTCATCACTTCAAAACGGCTGCGGCTATTTGACTAGTTATTTTTTTGTTAATCGTGTGTAGAGTCTAGACTGATTCGGAGAGCGAGACAATAGAACTCATAAAACGTAGTTTTCATTTCGGCTATTTCAAGTTTAAGATTTTTAATTTCTTCCAACATGACATTATAGACTTCTGCTTGTCTTTTCAGCCTAGGAATAACCGTTTATGGATTAGGCATCTTGATTACTCTGTTCTAGCCCCGGGGCCACCACTGTAGGAATCTAGACTGATTCGAAGAGCGTGATAATAAAACTCAGCTAGTTTACAATAAATGGCTTACATATAATATTCGTAAATAGATATTGTATAAAATTAAAAATGCCGTAATACGAATGAAATATCAACACTTACGAATATTCATAACGATCAGTGGAACTAATGTTGGAAACTCAAGATAAAACTAACCATTGTATTGGCAACATCACGTCTCATGTCATCGTGAGTCGCGGTGTCGGAGTTTTTTGGCGGAATCTTGGAATGTAGGGAATGTAGTTGATTTTTTATGTTATTCATAATCGTGTCGGAGTTTTTTGGCGGAATCTTGGAATGTAGGGAATGTAGTTGATTTTTTATGTTATTCATAATCTGTTATTTGGCTATATATTTTGTAATATTTGTGGTACTTTGCGTAATATGGTTTGGTTATTGTGTACAAATGAAGTGGATCGCAAATAATACCACGGATCATTGGTTCTAACTTACAAAACCTCCCTGGAAAGTTCTAACAAGACTGCCACCATCTTGTTAGTTCATTGAAATGAACAAGAAACTTATAATATCATTACCTACTCGACAATTGTAGTAATTATCTATTAGAAGATTGATTGCCAAAAATAAAAACAGGGATGAGTCACGGTGTCTTGTTCGCTTCCATTGTTTGTACTGTGGACACGGCTGTTAAATAAACTATAACAGAAGACGAGTTTGAAGCAATTTAGGTGTAATAAGTCCTAAACATCTAGCAGGTGCCTGCGATGACGTTGTCTTTGAAATTATTTTGTTGTATTACTGTAATTTTATTACTATTTATGAGCCTCACAATCCTGTTATTGATGTATGGTACCTGTGCTAAGTTTTAACGTTACCGTTTAACCTCTGGACTGTCAAAAACCATAAGTGTGTAAGTTCCATACAAACGAATGTGGACCAGACGATGTACTGGTAAACAGACTGTTGGTAACATAAGTTAAAAAAAAACCGTATTTATTACAAAATTTCAAAAACTTGAACAATAACGAATAATGTAATGTAAAATTACAATTTTACGAAATTGGTTAGATATATTTTTTAATGATCTGCCATTTTGAGATCTTGTTATTAAAAAATCAGCCAAGAGGTTAATCTCTCTATAGAGAAGAGTATTATTATATTTAACCTCGATAATGGTATAGAAAGTTCTGTATGTTCCTGAAGTCTCGAACAAATCGTACCAGAGATTAGCACAACCAAGCAAGAGACATTTCAATTATATCTGAAACTATATGTATAGATTATAAAGTAGGAGAGTTTATATGTAGGTATTACATGATAATCTCAGAAACCGGTCACGAATATCAGTTCGATTTAGATAATTCTTTTTGCGTTAAGTAGCTCGTTTGTTGAGGAAGGTTTTATGTTATACTAGCTGATACCCGTAACTTTGTCTGCGTCGATTATAATCTTAAAAATATGTATTATGTAGTGAGGAAAGATATAAGCACTACACCGATTGCCCCATGTCTCCACGGCAAGAAACAACACATAACTGAAAGCGCAAGTGCTTACAAAAATTATAGTATCTAAAAATTCTAATAACTTTTTATTAAATGGAGCTATCGATATATATTTTATAAGGACTAAGTCTGTAAACAGTAAAATAAAAAATATACATTTAATTTAAAAAATGTATTGATATATCTATATATTAATATGTGAAGCCAAATCTTTGTATCCCTTTTTGAAAGAAATGCGCGAACGGATGAACGTGAAATTTGGCATAGTTAAAGTTTATATGGAGGAGAAGTGCAGAAAGCTATTTATTTTATATAAAATGCATTATAAGTACATTAAATTAATTAAAATATACATTACTCACACTACTGCTTGAATTTTACACAACATATATGTAAATGAAAAAGACGTTTCGAACATCCTTCAACCTTCTTACGTTCCAATTACCTTTTAAATATTTTTAACATGACTGACGTTGCATGCCTTACAATATGCCCTTTGAAATCAACTGGTCAAATTGTAGGTTAATTTTAGAATAATATAATATGTAAATTCATAATATACATAATATTAATTGATAAATAATTTATCTTTAGTAAATTTATGGAACTACTGAAATAATTATTATTCTCTTTGGTTTTATTGAATGTCAAAATTTTTATGTGACAGACTGCTTTCACTTCTTTAATGTTTAGTATTTCTTTATGGTGTACTCAAATGATGATTCAATAAAAAATGAGCGAAAAATACTTTGTAAAATCAAAATAAGAAAATTTGTTTGGTCATGAAAGTAATCCATGACTTATATCTCCGCAGTTACAATGATGCATTTCATCTTGATGTAGCAATTATATTTACATAGTACAGTTGATGATGAATTATGAACAGAAATGAATTCATTTTCAAAAGTTAATGGTAGTATTATAAACATCTTTGTTTTGGATTCATAATCTGATTCTATTGTGTATCCATTACTTTTCCAAGTGATGATACCGGATATATCACTATTCCTCATAATGTATAGACTATATTTAATTCAATATCACCCAGAAATACCACGCGCCCATGGTGTCGTGTAAAATTAATTGAAAATTGTGTCATGAGGGGGTCCGATATTTTTTTTTATTTTCGTAAAGTCATGTTTACTTAGTATTTAAGAGCCTTACCACCTTATGTAATCGCCTGTTTTTTGTTTCAAATTTATAATTAATTTCAATTTTCATTTAGACATCGATTTTTTTAATGTTTATATAATTGAAAAAAAGTGGCAAATAACTGAGTAGGCATGATGAAAACCTTTGATTATAGAGGTTATAATACCCTTTGATAAAAGAACCCTAATAAAGTTCAAACTTTAAAAATTCAATGAACTATGGTCGAATGTCGACCACTGGGCGCCCACTAGTTGTAGATAAATCTCTAAAGGGTAACATGGTTTCCAAGTGTAAAGTAAATCTGAGCTTAGTATGTCAGAGATACAAACAGCAGACTGACAGTTCATTATACATTTGTTTATAGTAAATAATACTGTGTGATTAGGTTGTTTCGAGAAGTTGTATCAAAAGTGCCTAGAAGTATTAAACAATTAATTTTAAAATGTACACATTGGTACGAACTTTTTAACTCGTGACCTATCGTGACCACGAGCGAATCGCGAGCGATAATCAATTAGCCGTCACGATTCTTCCTTCACGCCATTCTCCAAATGTTCAGTTCCTAATGTTTGACTTTCTATTTAATTGGTCTTGGCTTGTACAAGATTCGTACAATTTCTAAAATACTTATCTTTATATATTCATAGGATTACACGGCTACCTTCTTCTCCTAAATATTAAGGTATTTTCTTTTTTTCTTTTTGGCGTTTAGTTTTATTATTGAAAAAATTAGAAACGGTCTTTGAAGTTATACAGTTTTTAAAACACCGGTTCTCGTTTGGTCACTGTATTTAAGCGACGTAGGGACCGGTCAGCATACCTCGTGTATTTCCTTTTCGTTGTATTTTGATAATTCAAATATTTCCATGTAATACAAAAGATTCACTTCTATCGTATGTCTCTACGACACACTCTGTCTTATGATTTCTTGGACATTAGTCGATGGTAGCGTTTGTGGTATGCGTAAACGCGAAAGACTTAAAATTGACAAATTAGAAAATGAATTTAATTCTAATTAAAACTCAAATTACATTAACTATTCTACTTTCAGTTGCAAATTTAAATTTGTTTTCAACAGTTGTTAAAGTTTTAAATGTGTGATAAACGGATGTTCCATTTCGTATGTCTGTGAGTAACTAAGAGAGTTAATGTACCACACCCTAATGCATTGGTTTCGCGTGTTATATCGTCCAGAGAATGATTACGTAAGCGTTAATTAATTATGCAGTCTTAAGTTTCTATAACGAAATAGGTATATTTAAATAAATGAATAATATGTAATATAATTACATCCTAAAATTACTCACGAATATAATATTCAAGTAATTTTACAACCAACCGTATTGTTGTCAACTGTGTAAATAACGTTTTACAGGCAAAAAAATATTCGTCTGAATAAATAACTTCATAAATTCTGGGCATAGCTTAGGTTAGCTCTGATAGGTCGCGAATTGCATGTATCAGGCAACAGCCCAAGTCGAGGTGTGCCGTGCACCCTTGAGCTAGTTGTCAAATAAAATCGACTGAGTGCCTTAAGCGCTCGCCTTAGTAGTGAAGCTGTTAAGACCTTGGTAGGTCAATAGCGTAGTCAGTTCGAAAAAAAAAATACTAATAAAAAAAATTCAGGGCAACGTTTGACAATATACATTGCGTAAACTGGTATTAAAAATAAGAATAATGTATCATAAGACGTTCATTGTACAGTCAGTCGTTACGCAATCGATAAATTAATACTAAATATTTCATAATTACTAGCAAAATTATAAGATAAATGTTTATGTTATCTCTAGCAAAGTCGGCCCACCCACTTCGATGATCTATTTTTTTATTAAATTAATTATAGCGATTATAAGCCGTGGTACTTTTAGAATCTTAAGAAACTTTTCGGAAATGATTCCTCAAAGTACCAAATTACAGTATTCTTCCAACATTATCTTTCTTACATATGAAAAAATATTATCTCTGTACTTTCTGCTAACTTTGCTATAACGTTGACATTCTTGTTTCATTTTAAACCTACATGAAACTGAACCCATTGCAATCATGAACTCATACTAAAGGTTTTACTTAAGATTTACTTTTAAGGTTCCTTCGACTATTGTGGGGGCTATCGAAACTCCTCTATGACACAACACACCAAGAATCATAACGACCCATTTGCTAGAGGGCACTCAATAACAGTATTTTAATACATTGAAAGCACGATAAAAAATTGCAAATATTACATTGTAATGAAATAAAATAATGTATTAAAGATTACTTGATTACTCAAAATTATCACCACGTTGTTTACGCTATGATTACATAATTGCATACTATATGTATGTACACCATAAAACGGTAAATATTACGTAAAAATTCTATGAAATGCAATATTTGTTTCAAATTTGGGTTGACATATAATAATACTCAGTGTAGGGGTTCCATTTAATAATTGTTTGAAACGAGTGTTACCTGTTTTGTATTAATTTACATAAAATGAAAATTTTATAAAAGTATTCACACTGATAATTAAAGTGGCTCGTGAATTGTCATTAGCTGTTTTATTTTAAACAATATATATTAAAAATTAGGTAATTTGTAAATTCGATTTTAATGTCACGATTTATAAAGAAACGTAGCGCTTCCTATATATTAAACAAGCAATTTTGCCGTGGTTACGCATGCGTTTTCTATGCAGTCATTATTTTCGAATATTTATTTTATATCTATATATATAAAACAATAACTGACTGAAAATTACAGATTTCATACAAATTGTTATTCCGTTTTTCACGACATTAGGTGTTGCACTTTTAAAATCCTCATCTACAATGTAAAAGCAACCCACATGTAAATTATTACGTCCCAGTACTTTGGGCTGTACGTTGACATGTTAGTCAGATATTATTTTATCTATACTATCTATACTAATATTATAAAGAGGTAAAGTTTGTGACATTGTGAGTTTGTAGGTTTGTGAGTTTGTGACGTTCTGGCGTTGTAAGGGGTAATCTCAGGAACTACTGGTCCGATTTGAATAATTTTTTCAGTGTTATATAGCTCATTCATCGAAAATGGTTATAGGCTATATATCATCACGCTAAGGGCAATAGGAGCGGAGCGACAATGAAAAATGTTTTTAAATCGGGGCTTTTTTTCCTTTTGAGAGCTTCCGCTGCGTCTTAGCCCAAAATAACTATTCCACACGTACGAAGTCGCGGGCAGAAGCTATTATATAATTATATTATCTATATTAATATTATAAAGAGGTAAAGTTTGTGACGTCGTGGCGTTGTAAGGGGTAATCTCAAGAACTACTGGTCCGATTTGAATAATTCTTTCAGTGTTATATAGCTCATTCATCGAAAATGGTTATAGGCTATATATCATCACGCTAAGGGCAATAAGAGCGGAGCAACAATGAAAAATGTTTTTAAATCGGGGCTTTTTTTCCTTTTGAGAGCTTCCGCTGCGTCTTAGCCCAAAATAACTATTCCACGCGTACGAAGTCGCGGGCAGAAGCTATTAACTAATTATATTATCTAAATCTATACTAATATTATAAAGAGATAAAGTTTGTGAGGTTGTAGGGGGAAATATCTAGGGAGTCGGAGAAAAATGGTCGAACGAAAACGTTTCTTACGAACGCTGCCTTAATTATGAGATATATATGATTGAGTTCTAGAGAAAAGTTGTAGCTTGATAATGCCTATTACCGCCCAACGAAGTGGGCACGGGTCGGCTAGTCTTCATATATAAAAATCCAGTGTCAAGATGTTTGTCCACGAAACTACTCAACCGATCTTCATTAAAGTTGGCATTTATGTGTAATTTGGTTTAACTTCAGAGATAGTATAATTTATATTTCGATTAATGCTCTCAATACTTTTTAATCACCAACTATATTATTGTCAATGTTGATTATTGTTATTAATTGTAAGTTTCATCAGTCTCGAACAGATGGCGCTTTAAATGAATTTGTCGACAGAATATGTAGGACCGAATATGTAGATATATAGATATGTTAATGATAGATAAGATATGATAATTTTAGTTCAATATTTAATAACTGAGCCATAGTAACGCTTGGCGGGTCAGCTAGTATAATATAAATACATCGATAATATGCATACACATACATAATACACACGTGTATCGAAGCATTAGCTCCCGTGGTTAAGTATCAGCGAAGCATGAACAGCCTGAAACACATAAAAAAGATTAAGCTAATCCCATTTACGTGTAGTATTATTTTTCATAAAGAACTGTGCTGAGGACTCGATTATTTTAAACACAAAAGATATGAAGTCTGTCTATTAATTATTTATAGTTAATAGGATTTATTATTATTGTATGTACGTAAATTTATTTTTATCAACAACAACAATAAGTGTCGTGGTGGTCGAGTAGTTTGTTCGATGAAATCTCAATTGCACAATGTTGGGACATCGACATTTACCAACGAATTTTCCGAAAGTCGCTTACATTTACAGATTGGTAACACTATTAGCTTACGGTGAAAGAAAACATCGTGAGGAAACTGAGAAATATACTTTTTATATCACCGTATGTTGGAAAATATAGCACTATGGATTTCTCGGAGTTGAAATTGTTAAGTATACGTCCAGAGTGGACGCTATAATCGAGCGTCGATCGCGGCGTCGCGTGTTTCGCGTTCAGCGTTCAAGAACGACGCTCGCGCGCCTCTCCAGACACTCACGTATTAATGCATATGTTTGAAAGGGACGCCGGACGCGACGCCACGCTCGACGCTCGATTGTAGCGTCGACTCTGGTCGTACACTCATACTTCGTGGGCTGGCGTGGTAATTATGCCCAGACCTTCCTTTACAGGCTGATATTATATTAATAAACAATAATGACTATGAATATTTTTTCAATAAAATTATTCTAACTATAGTTAGTTAAACTGATATAAAAGCTTCAAGGTTATTATACTTTATAATATTAGGCTGCCAAGTAAATGTCCTTAATTGATTTAAACATTTTATGATTTTACGATTTTATATTAGGAATTCTTATATTCATTGTTATCTCGTCAGTAGATGGAGTGGAATGTTTCTATTCTTTATGTATGCTTCTAAGTTTAAATTACCTGTTATGTAAATATGTAAATAGCATTACACTTGTTATATTCTCTCGAAATTATTTTAGGAGAATATTTACCGTCTCGTTAACTCAGTCGGTAGATAGTAAATATTTACTTTCCTTGTTCCTGAAATTTGATACCAGACGAGACCCAAATCTATTGACAGGAAAATTATGGGCTGCGGGATCTGAGTACTGTTGTCATAATCTTTTGTATTTCCGACACACGTACTACAAGAGATATCCTAATTTGGAACCACGGGAGTGAACATATTTGTATCTATATTTATTTGATCGTCACGTACTGATAATTAATAGATCTAACCAGGCCTTTTTCTGTCACTTCTTTTTTGGGAGCACGTTAATTTTAGAAAATTATAAATCCATATTTTTTTACGACCTCTATCTACTTCAGAGGCAGACCACTGTACGACACGGTAACTGTTTAACAAAGATATATGAGATTTTGTATTAGGATAACTTAAAAAAAAAACATTTTTTTTTTTGTTAAGGATATTTTTCGACATTTTCGTAATTCCTTCTAAGGGCACAGCGTGCCTCCGCGTGCCATCGCTTGCTCTCGCGTGCCACCACAAAAATCCCTGGATCTAACGAATATTTTATTCCTTTTCGGTCTTGTATCGTTCTATTCAAATACAGATAAGTTCAATCTTAGTGTGTCTGTCACCCACCGGGTAACACTTACGTAGTTATGATTATTTATTGTCAAATATCTTTATTTATATACATATTTAGAATCCGTAATAATAAAATACGTTCCCGTGTATTGAATAACGAGCTTAAACTTTTTACTTTATTCGTGTCAACATAGTTTTGTTATCTCATAGAAACAATGAATTTTCTCTAGATAATTTGTGGACTGTCTGTTATTTTTTTAACTCTGTTTTTGTCCATAGTTTGTTTTTTTCTCTCGAACTGATTACGCTATTGACCTAGCAAGGTCTTAACAGCTTCACCGGACTACTTTTGTCCTTAGTAGTTAACTCTATCATTACTTGTTAGCCTCTATGGAAAAGCGAAACGGCATGTTATCTAAATACTACTCTGAAAAGAAATAACAGATGTTTTAAATTTATTTAAATGAAAAATAGTTACAGGAAAATAAATCCCGGTGAAATATTAATTATATTGTCCGTTGTTTGAGGCTCATCCCATACTGGTGATGGTATTGGAGTTTAAGTAGATATATCTATACTAATATTATAAAGGGGTAAAGCTTGTGATTTTGTGTGTTTGTGACGTTGTAGAGGGTAATCTCAGGAACTACTGATCCGATTTGAAAAATTCTTTAATTGTTATATAGCTCATTTATCGACAAAGATTATAGGCTATATATCATTACGCTAAGACCAATAGGAGCGAATCACCAATGAATAATGTTTCAAAATCGGAGGATTTTTTCGTTTTGAGAGCTTCCGCTGCGTGTTAGCGTTAGCCCAAAGTAACTATTCCACGCGGACGAAGTCGTGGGTAGAGGCTAGTTCTATATAAAGTACAATTATTGGCTCACAGAGAAGGTAAACAAACAGTGAGTATTTGAAAAAAAACATGATCTCTAAAATACAAACTTCGTTATATATTATATGTTGTCTAACTTGTTTCAATAGAATAAAAGGAATGAGGAATGATTTTAAATAAATTAGCATTGATTTACAAATCGTTATTGTTAGGTAAATTATGTGATTTTTCATAATATTCTTACTCGGAATGATGTTTGGTTATATTAATAATACAACGATTAGGATAATATAAACATAAAAATATATATGATATATAACAGAATGTAGATTATCATAGTATCTCTGTCGGTATGTTATAAAAGTAACCAATTACATTATACCAAAATGCTAGAGTAATATTTATACTTATATATAAATACGCAGAGGGAAACATTTAAGTACATCTTCGATGTGTTTCTCAGACAATTGTTAATCCGACTATTGTAAACAAATTTAGGCTTACTAGTTAGTAAGGTTGCGACGCTAAAGAGCGGGGCAGAAATGTAAGTCGGGTAAGAGTGCGAGCCAAATGAGCGAGTCACTCTTGTCTTATGATATACTAGCTGTACCTGCAGCTCCGCACGCAAGTTTTTAATTCGTATTAAAGAATTATAAAATTGTGAGACTATTTACAATTATAGAAATGCTCTTTAAAAGCAATTGTAAGTACGACACTCACGCCATTTACAGTAACATGTAACGTGTACATTAGATATATAGATACTAAGAGCGTGCCAAATGAGGTTTGTCATTAGCAACATATTTGGAACCTTAACCCACCATATAACTAACTACCTCACTGCTCACTTACACTGTATAAGGAACTAATGAAACAGTAACTTAAAATATTATTATAAAGAATTACATTTAGTATACATTGCCATTATAATTAAGAGTTTGTGACTATACAAAAAATAAACGCTTGTCTGTTCCGCAAGAAATTGAATTATGGAACTCTTTACGTAATACGTTTATAATCTAAGATCCTATTAGGAAGATAAACAATAAGCTGATAATTATTTCTTAAATTAAAAATAAAGAATGCGTTGAAATCTTGCTAAATTTCACGCAGACAAAGTCGTGGGTAATAGCTAGTCTAAAATAGAATATACTCAATTACTTTTATAATGTTCGCTATCTACCAGTGAAAATCCCGTGAAAATCGGCCTAACCGTTTTGGAGAAAGCACTGTGGGCGAAGCCACGGTTAACAGCTAGTATAAATTAAAATTGTCTAAATTACTTTTTCTAAAGTCAGCTATCTGCCAGTGAAAGTCTCGTGAAAACCGGTCTAACCGTTTTAGAGATAGCACTGCGGGCGAAGCTACGGTTAACAGCTAGTATAAACTAAAACTGCTTGAATTACTTTTTATAAAAGTAGCTATCTGCCAGTGAAAGTTTTGTGAAGATTGACTGAACCGTTTTGGAGATAGCACTGCGGGCGAAGCCACGGTTAACAGTTAGTCTAAATTAAAATAAACTAAATTATTTGCTATAATGTTCGCTATCTGTAGGTAAAAATTTTATGAAAATCGATCCAATTGTTGTGGAGATAGCATTGCAGACGAAGCCGCGGTTAACAGCTAGTCTAAATTAGAGTAGCCTAAGTAATACGCTGTAATTTCATCTATCCGGTAGTGAAATTCCCGTCAAAATCGGTCCAACCGTTTCGGAGATTAACCCGGAACAAACAGACAGGCAGACAGACAGACAGACCGACAAAAAAATTAAAATTGCATTTTTGTTATCTGTAGCTTGTATACTTTCGTGCCCAATCAGTAAAAAGTTTTTATTTTGATATTACATACAGACACTTTTTATTATATGTATAGATAGATTACAAGACTAACGTCAGAGGCTTCTAGTAGATAGCCTCTTATGTCGAGGTCACTTACCTAGATGTTTTTTACTATAGTTTTTACTCGTCACTATGACAACGGATGTACATGTCATCAAAAGCAATGTACTTTTGCCAATTCTCTGTAATAAATGATCATTATAATAGATTACGCAGTACTAGCTGTGCCCGCGACTCTGCACGTATTTGTTATTATTTATCGCTATTATTGTTTGTTATAATAATGTATTATTTGTTGTAACAAATAGCGTTGTAGCAAAATGCATTTCAATTAATATTATGAACGCGAAGATGAGTTTATTTGCTTGTCACGTTTTAATGAGGCTAAAGGAATATAGGAGTAAAGGGAGATTGAAAAAAGTATGGATGGATTGTGTGAAGAATGATATATGTATAAAAGGTGTGAGTAACTAATATGACATGTGACAGGGGAGAGTGTAAATGGAAAACATGTTGTGACGATCCCACTTAGGTGGGATAAAGGTAAGAAGAAGAATAAGTCACGTTTGAATGAGGCTAGAGGAATATAGGAGTAAAGGGAGATCGAAAAAAGTATGGATGGATTGTGTGAAGAATGATATATGTATAAAAGGTGTGAGTAACTAATATGACATGTGACAGGGGAGAGTGTAAATGGAAAACATGTTGTGACGATCCCACTTAGGTGGGATAAAGGTAAGAAGAAGAATAAGTCACGTTTTAATGAGGCTAGAGGAATATAGGAGTAAAGGGAGATCGAAAAAAGTATGGATGGATTGTGTGAAGAATGATATATGTATAAAAGGTGTGAGTAACTAATATGACATGTGACAGGGGAGAGTGTAAATGGAAAACATGTTGTGACGATCCCACTTAGGTGGGATAAAGGTAAGAAGAAGAATAAGTCACGTTTGAATGAGGCTAGAGGAATATAGGAGTAAAGGGAGATCGAAAAAAGTATGGATGGATTGTGTGAAGAATGATATATGTATAAAAGGTGTGAGTAACTAATATGACATGTGACAGGGTATAGTGTAAATGGAAAACATGTTGTGACGATCCTACTTAGGTGGGATAAAGGTAAGAAGAAGAATAAGTTCTGATGATGTCTTTACTACTTAACCGATCATAATGAAATTTTGCTACACGCTGTCAGAAATACTCAAAATAACGTACGATACCTTTAATGTAGAAAAAAGTAATTTCGCAAGAGATACGTCAAGTTTACGACAAAGCGAGTGAAGCCGTGAGTAAAAGCGAATAATCAATAATTGAAATTTTATCTACGCAGTAACAAAGAGCATTCTTGATAAAACCAATTGAGAAGTCGTATTCACACGGCTCGTTGTATTTGAGTAGAGATCAATTCAAACGCCTCGCAAATAACATTTCATATAATATCATATAGACCAGGCGCAAGTTGAAGCTTCCTTATTGCCATGCAAATTTTGCTATTAAGTTACACGAAGCAGATATTGTGTCAGCGACCGGCCTTGTCTATTGTTATAGAATTTCATCCGAATTTTAGCTTATTGTTATATTATGATAGTTTTTTTTTCCAATTATGTAGGCTCCTTTGTCATATTAATTTTAATTTTATATATGCTTTTTTGTTATTTAAATAACTTTAAAGAATTATATTATTTTAAACTTCAAACACTTCTAAAGTAAAGTATAATTGCAGTTATTTCACTGAAAAGGAGTGGAAAAGTTCATTGTTTAATATACAATAATAGCTTAACATATGTTGTGTCATGTCTATAATAAGTCACTTAAACAGTACAATGATCCTAAGCCAAGGATTTCATAATATAATAGTAGGCTGTTTTTAATGTCCACATAGTTTAACACCATACTCAACATTTGTCACCAAATACTTGTACTTCTATACCGACAATTACACTAAGGGCCAGTTACTTTAAACTTAGTCGGTGTTATTACAAAAAAGTTAAATACTTAGTTTAAAAAGGTTTCGAATTAAATACACCGCGCTCGCCCGAGGCAAGTTCGCGTTATCTTTTTCGCAAGTCTAACCTAACGTAACCAAAGCGAGACAAAAGAGCAAGATGGCGAACATTCAGCGACCGTGGTGCATTTAATTCGAAACCTTTTTAAAGCAAGTATTCAATACATATTTAAGTTTTTTGTAATAACACCGACAGTGTCACAATTTTAGGTCACATAGTCACTTAACATCAGATTTCATCAAATTAAGTATATACAGATAGACTTTATTAAAACGCTAGTTGATATCCGCCCGATTCGTTGTGCAATAGATGAACTTTTAATTTTAAAAACATCAAAGGGTCAACGGAAGTAGTCTTGAACCAACTATGAATTATTCCGTATTGAATGGTGATAATCCTAAGCCGATACGATCCGTAGTTTTGAAGTGATTGAGCCTCAAAGGAACTATATTTTCATCATATACATTGTTTTTAAGGGTAAGATAATATATGTTCTAGATATTAACTCTGAATCCTCAGATTGATGTGAGCGAGTACATGACACTTGGAGAGCACCGCAGGTTCACAGTTTTTTTGACAACCAATCTTCCATTACCACCATTGTCGAGGGGGTAATAATATTACAGGTGTGTTTTGCGATAATTTCAATGTTCTGACAAGATGGCGACCCCCTTGTTAAAATTTCCCGGGAGTTTTTGTGGCATCTCAGAATTCATACTCCGTGGTATTATTTCCTATCCACTTCGCTTGTACAAGATAATCGAACCAATAAAATACCACCAATATCAGAAAATAGAAAAGGGAGGAGATGTGAGAAAGGTATCAAATTGGCCGGTAAGATGATCATCCAATTAAATTGGCCTATTTGTGAAATCTATGCCGTCGCATTTGTACGCATAGCTTTACTTGACAATATAAAAAATACTAAATTCATTGTCTACTGTAGGTGAGGTGGAGGCGATTTGTACATTATAGTAGCAAACTAGATTGCAGCCAAATACGTATCTGTAAAAAGATGTTTTGTTAGAACTTTTTAAACATTTCAAAGAACACCCACATAGTACAGAGTGTGTTGACGTAATGTAACGAATAGTGGACAAGACGTTATGACTATATACATTGATAAACATTATTTATCATTTATTTAATCATTTTATGTAATAATTGTAATGGTTTATAAATAAGGATTACGGGATCAATTTTTATCTTAATATAACTATTTATTACGAACCATTATTTTAAAGTAAATCGGAGTGTAACGTTCTAGGAAATAGCCTCAAGTGATAGTTGACCTTAGCGAGATAATATAATATCATTACAACGATATCAATGAACTCATAGAACATAATGTAATATAATAATTATATGAGCATAAAAATGTCCCATTTATGGCCAAAGACTTCCTTCCGGAGTAAGTCAATTAAATTAACATTTTTAACCTTAGCATCGGCAATGTTATATCAGATACCAGCTTTAATGTCTTATACTCTAGTTTTTGTATAGTAAATATTGACATAGTTTTAGCGTTATCAAGAAGGAAATATGGAAATAGTTTGTTTCTTTATGTTACAATAAATTTTGATAAATTAATTAATCGTTATCGAATTTCAACCATTAAGCGATAACATGAAAATTACAATTCCATTTTACATTAGATATTCACCCGTGTAATATTTTTCACATATGCAATCCCTATGTTTGCCGAAATGATTTTACTATTGTCGTAGAGAGGGTATTGCGTTAAAGTAAATATTATGCCAGTGACAACGTCGTCAAACACGGCTCGTGCCGTTTCACTTAAGGTCATTTCTGTTTATACGAGCGTGTGGGAGTGATAAAAACAACTGGGTTTCTTAAGAATCAAACTATGTACAATTAGTCTACTTCATCTGCCGGTAAGTCGTAAGTACAGGGGTCACTGTCGAAGGTGACATTCGATGTCACATGAGCATTTCTTCGTGGACGTTACTAATTAATTGAATATTTAGTCCTCGTCAAACTTTTTTGCCGCTCATGTAACCGTAAGTTCGAGCTTGCGAGTAACATAGTCAAGTGTTTCATACAAAACAAAGTTAATAGATTATTATAAGCATCAAAAATTGGCTATTATTTATCTTTATGTTGTCTCAATGTTATACATATAACATAATACGTATTTATTTATTAATAGCTGTACCCGCAGCTTCGCACGCGTTTTTTTTATTCGTATTAAAGAATTATAAAACTGTGAGACTATTTACAATTATAGAATTGCCCTTTAAAAGCCACGGTTAACAGCTAGTATAAACTAAAATTATTTGAATTATAAAGTAAATGAATATATAAAGTCAGCTATCTCCCAGTGTATATATTCTATTCCATTCTTTAATTTTAAATACAGGGGACCCTCTACCGCGAGTAGGTAGGGTTCTTATCGTGCTAGTTTACGTATCGAATTCCTATTTTATTTATTGTACACTTTGCAGGCTGCTATTATTGCCTTGCAATAATCGTCAAATTTATCCATTCTTTCCCTATCTTTCATTAATTCTGTTAAATCCAGCTCCTTCAGTTGGATTTCCAATTCCTGTTCTAAATTAAATCTTTTCAACCCGAATACCGGGCAGGTCAGCAAAAGGTGGCGGACTGTCTGTTCACTTTGGTCATCGCACATGCAAGCCGGGGAGTCTTTCTTCTTAAACTTGTAGAGGTATTCCATTCTCTCGTACGTTAAATACTATAGATGTACGTATATGTTTGTCTCTTTTCGATGTCGCCTTTTCGTTTCATCAAGTTTCAAATCACAACTGGGTCAAAGAAGGTTTCATTTCAAAAACTACTGCACTAGAAGCTCTTTTAACGTGGTATCGTGTCGGCTAATAAATATTCGTTAAATATTTTAAGCGTGATTAATTTTATTAGAATAGCCTCCAGATAGCGATAACATGACTCAGATTAACCAATTAAATTGCGCCGTATAAGGAAGTAGAAACAATATGTTCTAGCTTCTGGATCATCGGCCGGTTTCGGTACACCACGCTATTGAATATTATAATAAAAATTGCAATGTCATTTTCGTACAATCAATATCAATTCATAGAAACAGCAGTTTTAATAGGACTAGTCGTGTAATTAGGAATAGCTGAGACGTATTTAATCTAACTGGTTATGTGAATTGTTATCTGTTTCGCATTTAGTAGTAAACCGTCGATATTTTTTATAAACAATAATAATAATTGTCGTAATAATTAGAGGAACAGTCCCAAAACGAATACTGTTTGACGCTAAAACATTAAAATTATTCACTGTGTAACCAAAAAACTCATATATGTGTTCATTAGATTGGTCGTTACGATTTTTGTTGACGCCCTAAAAAGTTTGCTTTACATTTATATTTTTTATATCATAGGAGGCAAACAAACAGATGGGTTACCTGATGTTAAGTGATCACCACCGTCCATAGATACTTGCAACACCAGGGGAGTCGCAAGTGCGTTGCCAGCCTGTGTTAAGGGTTAGGGGGAGGGGGGAGAGAGCCAACAATGCAAGCACTGTTATTTCATGTGAATGTTTCTGTGGATCGGTTGGTACTACCCCGAGCGAGCCAACTCATTCATGCTGAAACCAGTAATAGCTTCAGCGTGGCTCTAAAACATGAACTCTATGAACGAACGCGAGAAGGATTTTTTCTTCTATTAAATATAACATGTGCCGTAAAATGATCTAAGGTCGTTTCCTAGTAAATTTTTAATGGCAAATATTAATTTCTCTGACATATAAACAATTTTAAGAAGATCAGAAATTTCCCCAAAAAAATGATTTTACCGTAAAACTTGGATCGTTTTGCGTCACATGTTATTTCTATTAGAACCTCTTTTTTATTCCTAATATTTCTCCATAAAAAGAAAGGCTTTTCGGGGAAAATGTTAACGACCAATCTAATCAACATATTATAGTAAACCTATCAGTTAACCAGAAGTTGTCCTGTCACATACCTTATTACAATCAAGAATGTTAAAAACAAACAATTAAAAATATTGAGAGAGGTCGGAAGCAAAAGTTTGAAATGATATACTTCTATGTAAGAAATTAAAAAACAATTCACTGGAAAATTTAAAAAGAAAAAATCCATATCTAACAGCTTCCTTTATCGGATTAAAATATAGCTAAGAATTATACAGGTGACAACCTAAGTACGTACAACAAAAATAAATCTAAATCGGTGAAATTGTTTAAGAGCATAAAAATTAAGAATATACGTATAACT
The DNA here is from genome assembly GCA_036509395.1 of Antheraea yamamai. Lineage (NCBI taxonomy): Eukaryota > Metazoa > Arthropoda > Insecta > Lepidoptera > Saturniidae > Antheraea > Antheraea yamamai. The sequence goes on along the minus strand of AP028442.1, from coordinate 9,723,783 downwards.
ATACATATACCGGAATTATGTATATAAGAATATAATACAAAAAAATAGTACACCAACTTTTTAGTTACCACAATGTAAGCAATGCTTAGTCTGGAATGAAATACATCTGTGTAAAATAGTGTCCTCGTTCTTATGTATTCATACTATTTACTTATAACCCGAGAATAGAAGCCAACATACAATGAGACAAATATTTACAAAGAGTCACCCGTGTAGTCACGCAATATACCTTTGTGGTCCGCATGTTCAATTGTTGGAACTATAAAGGATTTATAAACTGACGACTTCCTTCCCGCTGTATTACAATTTTGAATTAAATGTTTCGCGCCACCTATTGTAACGTAGTTGTACTAAGTCAGAAACATTCATAGATATACGCATAGTAACTCACCAGACATCACAATAGATTAAATTATATAGAACTAGCGGGCCTGGCGGACGTTGTCCTGCCCTGATAATTAAAAAAAAATATATTTTAGAGGTGGTAGATCTACGCTGAAGCTATTACTGGTTTCAGCATGAATGGGTCGGCTCACCCGGGGTACTACCACCCTCTCGCAGAAAACCGACGTGAAGTAACAGTGCTTGCATTGTTGCATTTCGTTCGGTCAGTGAGAGCACCGGATAACCCACCTCCCCTCTCCCTCGCCCCTTCTCCACTCCCCCTCCCTCAAACACAGGGTAACAACGCACTTGTGACTCTTCTGGTGTTGCAAGTGTCTATGGACGGTGGTGATCAGTTAACATCAGGTGACCCACCTGTTCGTTTGCCTACTATGATATAAAAAAAAATACAAATTATATACCTAAACCTTCCTCGTGAATCACTTTATCTGCTGGTGAAAGCCGCATGAAAATCCGTTAACTAGTTTTTGAGTTTATCGCGAACAGACAGACAGACATGTGGGAGAGGACTTTGTTTTATACTGTGTAATGATGATAGCACTCTTGACAAACAGTGTTTTATATACATAAGATTTAAATTAGTATGAAGTATGCATAGAGTAACGAACCTGCGAGTGTAAATGTAAGCGGTTTCATAATTCTATGGAAGTATGGTATGAAAAGCGTACGGTTGAGATTTTAATAATAAATATTTATGTATGAATATGAAATGACGGACTTCACACGAAATTAGGTTTTTTCAGCGCTAATTATACAACAAGCGTTTTTAACACACACTATATTATTTCAGAGTATCTTTTTGTGAGCTACCTCCGAATGACTCACAACTATAGCGATGATTTGCTGATTCCGAAGTTGAACTTGAAGAACGTTGAGGTTTTCTCGCAATAAAAGATTTGTTACTAGTAGAGCAGCGAAGGATGTGCTCGCGTATACAGACTCGTTCAAAACAGACTATTCGATTACTATTCACTATCTACTAGTACTAACGATGACTATCTATCTATTCGATTACTTTATTACGCGGTTACTATTACTATGACGACTGCTGTCTATACCGCCCGCGCCTGAATGTTGCACGCTCCGGACCTTGCCTATACGGCACCGGGGTCGCTCGCCTGACGCTGGCGGTGCTCCGCCAATCAGAGCACTTAATAGCCACGCGCACAGCGTCAGGGCTCGGCTAAACCTACTACACAGGACGGGGCGGGGGCGCGACGAGTTCCCTTCGCTTGCTCTTTATTTAATAAAATATTTTACAATTATTCTTACCGCTAACATCTTATAATACTTTAAACTATTAAACTATACTATTTCTAGATAGTTACACTATAAGTATGTATAACTACACCACATATAACTATAATAACAAGATGTACGTATAACTATTTCTAATTATAATATCATATACGTATATAGTATTCTATGTTGTAAAATAAAACACGATCCAATAGATATATTTAATTGTGGACAAAAATATCTAACTACTTTCAAAGCTATGCACTATTTGTACAAATCACTATAAAACTAAGCACAATTAAATATACATCACTAATTAACACAAATCACTAGAAATTGTCGCGAACACTTTTTATATATATACTAGCCTCTGCCCGCGACTTCCACGTGGAATAGTTATTTTGGAATACTACACGCAGTGGGAGCTCTCAAGAGGAAAAAATCCCCGATTTTGAAACATTCTTCATTGGTGCTCCGCTCCTATTGGTCTTAGCATGATAATACCTGCCTCGATAAATGAGCTGTATAACACTGAAAGAATTTTTCAAATCGGACCAGTAGTTCCTGAAATCACCCCCTACAACCTCACAAACTTTACCTCTTTATAATATTAGTATATGCATATCTATAAATAAAATTGAAGTGTCTGTTTGTAATGTCAAAATAATAGGTTTTTACTAAAAACAGAGGAAAATATATTCTGTAATGACAATAAAAAAACATTTTTTAATTTTTTTGCGTATCTGTGTGTTTGTTGCTAGACTCCGTCCGTTATGGGAGTTTCACCAGCAGATAGCTGATATTATTAGAAGAACCTAGGTTACTTTTTTTTAATACGGTTTCCCATAAATACAATAACATACATTAACAAGCAAGGCCTCGCAACAGCAAATGCCCGTTGAATGTTTTATCTAGTGTTGCAAATGTCCAGTACAGCCGTTAGTCCAGTGTCCGCGATACACCGATCAAAATTTTTTGCTATATTTTATACGGCCGAAGTCGCGGATAACGGCTATTATTCTATAAAAAACGAGTGCTAGTAATCGATCATTGTAGAAGTGCAACAGATATTTTCCATGAAGATCATTTGTATGCTGTCTATTTTACTAGATCTCGCCACTAAGTGGCGCTATAGTACATCAGTTTCAGTACTCTTCAACTTATAGTTATGATAATTGATATACGAATACCAGGTGATCGTTTAGACAGTAGCAATATTTTTTGAGGACACTCTGCACTCGATTCTCGTTTTAAATCAATTTTAAAAAATATGTGTAAAATATTTGACCTCATTATCTAGAAAAATACAAAAATTATACACAATGTTAAAGCATAGTGTCAATGACCGTTGGGTGTCTCACTTTCATTTGAAAGGGGGCGTGGGAACGTCAGGAACAAAACAAAAGGGTTTATTGCCCGTTTTACCATTGAAAGTTATTAACTTTGGGTCGCCCATTGTAGCTTTTGGCACCGGTTATTGCACCTAGGTTTATTATTTTATTTACACGTTTGTAACTATACTTTTGAAAGTCTCAGAACAAACTTTAACTTAGGTTTTCTTGGTTGTTTATTAGTATTTGTTTTAATATTATTATTTTATATATTAAATGTGGCCATGTAGTATCATATCCTAGAATACTTTGAGTGTGTAAACAGTCACCTGGTATATTTCACCACAGAGTATATTTTGCAGCCTGCGCACTTTGTTAAAAAAGAGATATTTATTAAAGCGTACCCGTTTAGATCCGCAGCCAGTACTGATACGTTCCAGTTATCATTTCATAATATTTTTATTTTATATATAAATATTTTTCTATGCTGTCTAATTCACTTCCCCACATGTTTGTATATACACATAAAAAGGCGATAAACTATGTCGCCTCGTCTAGACATAATGACAGGTCTAATAACCATGAAGTTTGTCCGTTGCGTTAAAATAAAATTTCCGTTAGAGATAAAAACGGTTACTATATGGTTATATTAATTACTAAATAAGGCATTATTAACGCGTTTATTTTTGGTAATAAGTAAGAGAATTCGAAATAAATATCACATTAATTTATTACAATTATTTCTTTCTGAGATCAGCCTACTTAAGTAAAAGGTTTATTATGACAATTCAATCAATTCGACAATACCACTTACAGATTTATTGATTACTAGCCTCTGCCCGCGACTTCGTTCGCGTGGAATAATTACTTTGGGCTAACTCTAACACGCAGCGGAAGCTCTCAAGAGGAAAACATATCGATTTTGAAACATTTTTCATCTGTGCTCCGCTCCTATTGACCTTAGCGTGATGATATATAGCCTATAACGATGAATGAGCTATATAACACTGAAAGAATTATAGTTCCTGAGATTACCCCCTATAACGCCACAAACTCACAAACTTTTACCTTTTTATAATATTAGTATAGATGTCGCATACAGTTCTCGTGTTTTGCAAAAAGTTCTCCAAACATTAAGAAAATTTATTCATTCGACAATTAATGAAGACATTTACGACATCGATAAATTATGATACACGAACAGGCCCGGTGGACGCTGTTCCGCCCTGATAATAAAAAACCTAGATAAATTATATACGTAAACCTTCCTCGTGAATCACTCTATCTAATGGTAAAAACCTTATGAAAATCCATTCAGTAGTTTTTAAGTTTATCGCGTACAGTCAGACGTGGCAGAGGACTTTTTTTTGTAATGCGTAATGATTTGTTTGTAGATTGTAGGGATTGAACCCATATAAACTTAGTAGTCCGGTGAAGCTGTTAAGACCTTGCTAGGTCGATTGCGTAGTCAGTTCGAAAAAAAGCCCATATAAACTTAATCACTAGAAAAGATGAAAACAAATATTGTGAAACGATGTTATATTAAAAATTTCACTGAAAACTTATATCAGGAAAAAAAATTCAGAAATATGAAGAGTACGTTTTTTTAAATTTATTTTAAGAAACTCTATTATTTTGTTTGAACATTATCCTTGTCATAACACAATTACGTTTTTAATTATGTCCCTCTACTGGCACCGAATTAATAATTTTCTTTCAGTGTTATTTGAATATACCTATATTTAAAAATAACGATGATTTCATTAAATCTTTTTTTTTTATATATCATAGGAGGCAAACGAACAGGTGGGTCACCTGATGTTAAGTGATCACCACCGTCCATAATCACTTGCAACAGCAGAGGAGTCGCAAATGCGTTGCCAGCCTGTATTTGGGAGAAGGGGAAGTGGGGAAGAGGGTGGGGGAGAGGAGTTGGGTATCTCCAGCAGTAAAGATAATATACAATAATATATAAGCTGTGGTTACTAGTTTCATATTCTTCCAATGAGATGGAAAAATATAATAATAAAAACAGCATGATAGAAGAGCATCTTTTATGCTCTCCTGGTTAGTTACCGTCATAAAATTTAAAATCTGAAGCTTAAAAACACCCTGGGTCAGACCATTAGGATCACAGCTAATTTCAAACACATGGACGGCAGCAATCAAAAATAAACGCTTGCCGTGTTATTACAAAAAAGTTAAATACGTATTGAATACTTGCTTTAAAAAAGTTTGGGTACTTACGTATTAAATGCACCGCGCTCGCCGACCGCTGCGCGGCAAGCTCGTGTTATCTTTTTTTCGCAAGTCCAACCTAACCTAACCAAACAGAGATAAAAGAGCAAGATGTCGAACGTTCGGCGAGCGCGGTGCATTTAATATGTAAGTACCCAAACTTTTTTAAAGCAAGTATTCAATACGTATTTAACTTTTTTGTAATAACTCCGCTGAAGTTCAATGATTTACAATAATGGATTGTAGTCTAAAATGATTAAGATTAAGTCAGCTATAAATAAAAAAACTGATCTAACCAAGAAGATTTTAGTAAATGATTCTAATTATACATAACGCTTCCATTTCCTATATAGTTTTAAAACGTAATGTTTTAGTTTTAAGATAGGTAGAAGGTAATCCTGTTCTTTGCTGACAAAGAGACAAAGATGCTTTGTTTTGTCGATATAGCACGGCTCGGGCGCGACGTTACGGCCCATCGTCCACAAAAATAGGACTCGTTAGTTCATTCACGTTCACGACGCATCCTGATTAAATTTCGTTGGATCATGACTAATTATAAGAGTGATTTCTTTGTCGAATACGTTATCTCTAACTAAGGTATTCCAAATTAATTTTAATTGGTGATTTGTTTTCTTTCATTTTGTATTCCCTTGTAATATTGAATGAGTACAAATGATTTTTTTCTTGTTCTTCTTACTTTGCGCAACAATTCATCTATATTGTTGCTTATTTATGTTTCATGAATTATCAAATAGATAATATTATTGCAAAGTATTGCTGAGAATTCATGCTCTGTGGTATAATGTTCCATCCATTTTTAATACACTAACATTATGTTATGGCCCATAGGAGGTGAGCAATTAGTAAACAATTTTTTTTTCGAACTGACAACTCTATTGACATAGTAAGGCCTTAACAGCTTCACCGGACTACTAAGACGAGCGCTTAAGGCACTTGGCCGATTTAATTTTGACAACTAGCACAAGGGTGCACGGCACGCCTCGGCTTGGGCTGTTGCCTGATTCATGCGATTCGCGACCTATATTTTTTTTTTTTTAACGTCTGGAAATCCCTTTTGGATACATCACCCTCTCGGGGGAGAGAGTGGGTTATGTCCGACTCGCACGGACTAAAACCCCACGGTGTACGTCTTCCGCTATAGTTGGGGCGGCACGAGATCTCTATAGACTTCATCGTGCCGCCCCAGCGGTTAGACCAGCAGTAAAAGCGCCGCCGCCGGGCCCCGTCCTGTTGGGAGACAGCCGTGTACACACCGGCCGTCTCCTCCGTGCACCGGACCTGTGCAATGGGAAGATGGGCCCCCCGACCCATCTTCCTTGGTCCGGTTACAGAGGGAGGAGGCGGTCAAACTGACGCCTCCTCCTGCCCGTCCTCCGTTGGCGGAGACGGCCACTTTGAGGGTCCCGCTCACGGACCCTCTCCGCCAGCGAGAGATCCCGTCCCACCGCCGCAGCCAACGTGCGACGCTGCTCCTCCCACGCAGCGTGTCCGGGTCAACGCCGCACTGATGGCATACGGCGGTCGGCTCCCTGCGTGCTATCCGGTGCAGGTATCAACCGAAGCACCCGTGCCCGGTCAGCACCTGCACCAGACGGAACGTCAGGGAGCCCCATCCTCTATTACACCAATCCGGCAGGACCGGACGGACGGCGTCGATCGTGTATCGACCATACCGCGCGTCCGCTAGGTCCCGCCTCCACCTTTCCACAACTTCCTCCCTCATCGCTCTTCTCATTTCCTCTTTTTCTCTGGGAGCTGGAGGCTCCCCCGACCGTTTCTTAACCGCCGTATATTGATATACGGCGGCAAGTACCTCCGCCTCCAGCTCCCAGGGAAGGGAGCCGGCCAGCACCATGGCCGCCGCTGAGGAGACCGTGCGGTATCCTCGTATCGCCCTCAACGCTACGAAGCTAACCTAAGCTAAGCTACATATTCATACTTGTATGTGTTATATTTAGTAAACAAATTGTGGATCATATGTACGCTAAGCGAGAAAAAAGGAAATAATAGTGCGAGAGACCGTGTAGCGCGGCGTGGAGTGTCTGGGACTGAGGTCAGAAAAAAATGTTACGGGAGTGAAAAAAGTTTTCTTTAATACATTGCTACATACATTAATGTAATTATTACACAAATACCTTTAGAGAAAATAAAGATTTTGAATAAATAGTGTTAATTAATAATGGTTTTATCAGATAGAAAACGAATGTGTCAATGTTGCACATTCCGACAGACCGTTTATTTGTCCAATATGTTTTGGAAGGTCTCACGTCCATTTACATAACAACATACAACCCGACTGGCGTATTTAAATTAAATGTGTTAAAATAATTTATATTTCATTAATAACTACTTCTTTATTTTATTATTTTGTATACTATTTATATTATTTATTCGTCTCATTTTGAAAATTACCCTATATTTTGTTTTTTAAATATAATCAATTAAATAAACATTTAAATTGCCTATACGTATAACGAAGAATTTCAAATTAACAGTTATGACGTAATCCTAAATTGTTATCTATTATAGAAATCGTTATTACATTGAGTTCTCTTAAAAAGAATAAAAAAGCGTTCATTCTACAGACATCTTTAGAGAAGCTACTTAAGGAAATGAAAGATTATGGTTTAGTTTTAGAGATAGCTTTGAAGATATATGGACTACTGAATTGACAATAGAGTCAACAAATGCTCCTATTGTTACTGAGAATATTCCAGAAAGGTCTAGTGTTATAATACAGGGTATTGATTTTTTAAAACCACATTTAAAAATAGCTCCAGTTGTACAAGATATCAATTGGAAACTTGAGGGGGTGAAATCTTTAAATTTTTACAATTGTAATAAATGTATCCTCATGAATCACTTTATCCAGTGGTGAAAACTGCATGAAAATCCGTTCAGTAGTTTTTGAGTTTATCGAGAACAGACAGACAGACGTGGTAGGGGACTTTGTTTTATACTATGCAATGAAGTACGACATATTGTTTGCAGTAAAGTTATAAAAGAAATTCTACTTCAATTGTTTTTATTAGCTAATATCTTACTCATGCATACAGTTTATCACCTCTATGTCAAATGCGATAAATTTATTAGCCTCCAGAAATATCAATTCGTTTTGCTTATTTGCTAAAAAATCAAATCATTTTCATTTATATTAATGCAACACGCGATCTAGCGCTTAAAGCGGCATTAACATGAGTTGAATCACATAAGCAGACGTTCGTCCGCTCCCATTCATAATATTAATTATTGTAAGTCGTAATCAGAAACAAACAAAACCGGCGCGTGCCGCGTTATGCATTCAAAAGTCGACACATATGTAATCAGCTTAGCTCGGTGAATCACAATGCGAAGACGGATTTAGTGTAATGTGTCTAAGTGCAATGAATGATTGCCTTTAAATATATGAGCGTTTGTTGCATAACGCTTTCGGCTCACGACCGGAACGTAAACGGGTCAATCAAACGATGCTTAAAAATTACTTGCAAAGATTTACCGACACTCTTCGACCGTGTAAAATATTCTTAGTAATGATAGCTATATTTAATACATATTGGTTATACATTTAGTTTAAATATTACTGGTTGTGCCCGCGACTCCGTCCGCGTGGAACCTAATGTAAAAAGACAGTGACTAATAAAATTATCTGAATGTATTAAGTCCATTTACTTATCTACTTTTCTGTCGTACTTAAGTCGCGTCGTCATTAAAATTACAGTAACTTTTGATAGAGTGAATCAAGGATATACAAAAACCAAAGATGCACACTTGACGTCTCACAGCCGGCACACAAAAATGAATGCATAATTTTGGATTATGCAGTCATTTTAATTAGTCTCGCGTCGCTTGGGTCCTTGTAAAAACGATGTGTGACTTAAGTCGCGTCGTCATTAAAATTACAGTAACTTTTGATAGAGTGAATCAAGGATATACAAAAACCGAAGATGCACACTTGACGTCTCACAGCCGGCACACAAAAATGAATGCATAATTTTGGATTATGCAGTCATTTTAAATAGTCTCGCGTCGCTTGGGTCCTTGTAAAAACGATGTGTGTCTTGGGTTTTATATGTCAATGGAGTGAATCGATTTTAATGAAACAAAAACTAAATGTTAGCCGAGGATATGGTTTATGATTTTATTTTTGGTATTATCGTGAACGTAGTGCTTTAGTTGCATATTCATACAAACAGATAGACATTTCTAAAATTGATTGAAATGTATTTTATTACTTATTCCAAGACATCTGCAATAATTTTTTTTTCACAAAAATCTAATAAGTACTGACACGTTAGATTTACATTCTTATAATATATGTATAGATATAGATGAACGTTAAATATTACATGTAATTTTGTGTGCACAGTCTGGACTTGTAAACTGCCTTTATAAGTTTTTAGACTCCGTTAGTAAGCCCTACATAAATTGGAACGGCATTCACCTTTCTTAGATCTATACCGATCTGTTTAAACTTTCCTTTATAAATCTATGTACGTTGAGTATTTACTAGAACTTGAACTAAGTAACCTAACCAACCTTCCTATTTGTTTCTTTACTTTTTAATTTTGGAATAAGCAAACGAGAATATACAAAGTAATATATACAAAACATACAAAAAGTTAAATCAACATACAATCGCATATATTCCGACACAGATAAATATCAGCGCAAATTCAAACACGCAAGTACATAGATTCAGGCACCGTTTTATTACTTTTTAAATGCAGTCTAATAAATATTGTCAATAAGTTTCGAATTATACCAATTAAATGTTAAAACCTTCAAATTTACTCAAAACCATGTTATTTTAATTAGTAAATCTATTGTTTTCCTTCTTCAGTTAGTACTTAAAAGATAGCTAGTTACTATGTTTTGGTTAAACCGAACACAATAAATTGATAAACATGACCCGTTTATAAATAAAATGGAATCTACAATGTGACTCAGCGGCTACAATCGTAGTTCTACTCGTAGTTTCCTAAAAATAAATCAGAAGTAAACAAAATAATGAGTAGACTAACACAATTTATAAATTTAAATGATTATTTACTACAAGCATATTAATAGCTTACTATACATAAATCAAGTCTAAAAACGCACGCACTTGTATATTAGGAATGTCTTACAAATTTAAACGTTAGCGCATTGATATACAAAATCCCAAGATGCACACTTAACGTCTCACAGCGGGCACACAAAAATGAGTGCATAATTTTGGATTATGCAGTGATTTCAAATAGTCTCGCGTCGCTTGCGTCCTTGTAAAAACAACTCTAAATCATTCAGGTAAGGTTGAATTTGCAAAATCGTAAGTTAATCGTATAACTATAACCACGTATGTATATTGAGGAGTTTTTGCGGGACGTTTTTGAGCGCTACTTTTATTCGAGGCTGTGTTTGTTGGGATTTTAATTTTTATACGTCATTGCGTTAGGGTTTTTATTTCTGAATAATAATATTATTTAATTATATTTAATTTTATTTTTATTTAATTAGAGATTATCTTAATACGCGAGTGCGATGACCTAAATAATCTAGTTTAAAATTTGGTACCGCGATGATATCATAAGACTATAATTTTAAGCATTATTATGAAAGTCAATACTGTAAAAGAGCTATTTTTATGACATTATTATGTAATAAACTCACTGTTTAAATATAATAGGTTTGTATATCATATAAATTATCATTCTTTATATTATATGACATAAAAATTAATTCGTAGGCTTGTCCTATAATTATCTGGTATATAAAATATGAGATGTTCATAAAAAGCTTCCTAGAGCTATTAAATGATATTATCGTTGTTTTAGTGGAAAGAATATATAACGTAATCCTGGCCAGATATTCTGTCTGTTAAAAAATATTGTTTTTCCTCAACTTTAATGAATATTTCTTGTTAACTAAAGGTACTAAAGGAATTGTATAATACATGCAAAATTAACTAACACTCGCATTTACCCGATTACATTTCACGCATTTGATATTTACTTTTTTTATTAATCCAAATCCATTTTTTTATTTGGAAACAAAATTTTGATCGATATGTGTTAGATTTTAGCAAATTAACAATACGAGGCAGTAAGTGGTTGAAATTCGACTACTTTCTTTTTAAATCAATATCGATGAGGTTTTTTATACCAAAGTGTTCAAATATTATAGATTAATGACATAAGGGACCGTGACGTATGACGAATAGAGACTAATAAACAGACGTTCAAGTTCGATGTAAGACAAAAAAAAAATATTTTAATACAACTAAACCTCTACAATGCGTTAAAAAATGGTTGAAAAACAGAGAAGAAAATATTTTCTTCTTATGTAAACTGTGTTGTCTTCACCTAATAAGTCTATACTTCTATACTAATATTATAAAGAGGTAAAGTTTGTGAGTTTGTGACGTTGTGAGTTTCTCACGTTGTAGGGGGTAATTTCTGGATCTACTAAGCCGATTTTGAAAATTCTTTTACCAATAGAAAGCCACGTTATTTGTGAGTGTCATAGGCTATATATTAACCCGAAAAATGAAATGACTTTTTTGTGGTAGTCGGATTTGCAAAGTAAATCGTAGAAACAACGGTTGAACGAAAACGTTTATTATGAACGCTGCCTTAACGATGAGAGATATATGATTGAGTTCTAGAGAAAAGTTGTAGAGGTTGATAATACAAAAATGTCAGCGACAGCATATGTCTAGCGTCAAGGTTTTTCGTATTATCAGAGCGGGACAACGTCCGCCGTGACGGCTAGTAATTGTATATAGATTGCTTCTAAAGCATTGAATCGAGCTTTCGCATCTCCAGTACGTTTGATATTTATGATATTATTCACTAGCTCTTGCTCGTGGATTTGCTAGCGTTAATGTAAGATTGACTTATCCCTTGGGAACAATACTATTTTCTTGGAAAAAGTACCCTATGTTCGTTTATGTACCTTTGGCAATGTGTACGTACAGTTTCATGACGTTCGGTTGAGTAGTTAAGGTATGAAAGCGTAACAAACAAGTAAATTTACATTCATATTTATTACACCTACAATATTGGTAATGAAGTAAGAACGTAAAGGAAAAAATGTGTTCTTTATTGATACTTAATAGTTTAAATAAACTAATATCACACACAGTACAAAATTGACGAATATTCGGTACTGAAATATAAATAACATATACAATACTAGCGGGCCCAGCAGACGTTGTCCCGCCCTGATTAAAAATAAATCCTTGACAAATTATATACCAAAACGTTCCCCATGAATCACTTTATCCACTGTGAAAACTGCATGAAAATCCGTTTAAGAGTTTTTGAGTTTATCGCGAACAGACAGACAGACAGACGCGATAGGGGACTTTGTATTATACTATGTAATGATATGCATATAAACAAAGCGCGCATTATTTGGGAACAACCAATGTTGATTAATATCTTCCTTATATGTGTTTTATATCTGTAAATATAAACATTGTGCTCTGGTATTTATCCGCACCACAGTCCGCTGACGAGTAAGAGCCCATTTGATCTCAATAACAGAGCAAACACGACAAGAGCATGTCATGAAACTTATCTCAATTAACGAATGCGCTTCCCATAACGCAGACTTTAATTTATTACACAGCATATTTCGTGCATTTATTTCAGATACTTTGTTTTAATAAAAAAAAATATAGTAACGTGAAAATAAGCCTAAATAAGTCTTAAGTAGTTTCGTTTACATCTTTTTAAACTGTGATGAGTGTTTCATCAAACAAAGATAATATATAATTATATATTTCATCGAATAAAGACAATAAATAATTAGACAATGTTACTGGCATATGTTTTGGATAAGAGCATGTATTGACCCTAATATACTATACTAGCTTGTTCCTGCGACTTTGTACGCGTGGAATAGTTACTTTGGGCTAACGCTAACACGCAGCGGAAGCTCTCAAAAGGAAAAAAACAACCCCGATTTTGAAACATTCTTCAATGTTACTCCGCTCCTATTGGTCTTAGCGTGATCATATATAGCCTTCCTCGATAAATGAGCTATCTACCACTGAAAGAATTTTTCAAATCAGATCAGTAGTTCCTGAGATTGGCGCGTGCAACTAAACGAGCAAACCCTCCAACTTTATAATATTAGTATAGATAATTCACTCGAGTTTTTAAATCTGAAAATAACCATCGACATTCGTTATGCCTGCTTGAGCATTGTATGTTTCAACAACTCATATATGTATGAATAGTTAGCTTAGCTTAGTTTAGCTTAGATAGGTCGCGAATTGCATGTATCAGGGAAGCAGCCCAAGCCGAGGTGTGCCGTGCACCCTTGAGCTAGTTGTCAAATAAAATCGGCTGAGTGCCTTAAGCGCTCGCCTTAGCAGTCTGGTGAAGCTGTTAAGACCTTGCTAGGTCAATGGCGCAGTCAGTTCGAGGAAAAGCCCATATAAACTTAATCACTAGAAAAGATGAAAACAAATATTGTGAAAAGATGTTATATTAAAATACTGCAAATACTGCGAATAAATAGTCTAGGAAGTGCATTTACAATGACTGTTCGAAACACGACGCGCCGCCCCTAACGAGTCTCTATAACGGGGTATTTAGAATTTAGAAGCTTGCACGGCATTGGTAAAACGTGGATACAGTCGGCTACGATCATTTTGTGACCTTATCATTATTAAATTTAATATATACTCATCATAAGGCTGAAGAGTTTGTTTCTTTGAACGGGCTAATCTCAGAAACAACGATATGAAAAATTCTTTCATGGTTAGATAGCTCATTTATCGAGGAAGGTTATAGGCTATAATATATTATCACGCTAAGACCAATAGGAGCGGAGCACCAATGAAGAATATTTCAAAATCGGGATTTTTTTGTGTCAGCCCAAAGTAACCATTCCACGCGGACGAAGTCGCGGACAGAAGCTACTTACCATATAGGTATATTACACGAGTTGGTCATGCATATATTAGGTTAGTGGTTCTCAACCTTCTATTACTCAGTAACGCAGTAATAGACTTTTTACAAAGTGAACGGAAGTGAGAGTTTGTAAATGTCGGGACACTTTTGGCAGATGCTAGCGACATACCAGTGTGTTGCTACACGATGGTTGAGAATCTCTGTACTAGATTATTCTTTTACCTAAAACAATAATTTCTATAATGAAATCTAGAGCTATCAATAGGTTTATAAAAACAAAAAGGATATTAACAAATCTAGTAATCCCTTACATTGTAAAGAGATATAATGAGATTGACAGCGTAAAATTTCTCGCCTTTTGTTATGTCAGGCTTATGTAGATTTCAGGGGATCAATTGGCGCCTGTGAACGACATTAAGTGAATGCTCAAAGGGAAAGGATATGATTAAATACTTAATTTATGTTTAAAATTCTATGCATCGATACTTGCAATAATAGTATTCAGCCTTTGTACATATCCTGAATACTCAAGTAATCCATTATTTATGTTTATGGCGTTCACAAATATTTAATCATGGGATTTTAAATGCGGCAATTTTATAGAAGTATAAAATTGTTTAAAATGGTTTAATAATATTAAAAAATATACAATAGTAATATTCAATGTATTAGTAAAGATTTTTGAGTCCATAAATCTTAGTAAGTCTTGTAGCAGTTTTACTATTCAGTCTTCTTCTGCCTAGTGCTTTCCCGGCTTGCTGCCAGGGCCCATTTACCGACTAAAATTTTCCAGTTTGTCTGTCTTCGGCATGCTTTTGTGTAAGATCATTCTGTATCATATCCGCTTGTACAATGTCCAGTTAACGTTTTTTGGGTGTGCCGCGAGTTCTTAGCCCTTGTACTTACTACAAATGTTGAGACATCTAATCCCGACATAGCGACTTTCCTGCAGTTTATCCGTAACGTCACGAACTTCAAGATTCCAAGTAGTCAGTAATCTGAGTAAATAAATTAATATTACAATATATTTTTTGGAATAAGTTTTTGAAGTTATACTTCTTTTGGCGCGTTAGGGAAAAATGATGACAGTAAATTTTTACGATCGCGCGCACACCGTCATGAAAAACCGACACTCTGAAGTTATTACGATGCGCGCGCACACCGTCACGAAAAACCGACACCCTGAAGTTAGCTATAGTCAACATTTTGTTTCTTTGTATTTGTTGTTTGTATTTCTTTGTATTAAAACTTTCAATGTATTCAATACCGTTTTTCTATTGTTAGTGTCGTATTTTCTACAAACGTAGAATAAGACGAAAGATAAGAATTTCTAAAAAGATTTTTATCTTTTTACGCCAAAGATATATAGATATAACTTCTAACGCGTGTACATAAGTATACACAAACTTTTTTTAAATTAATATATTGACGCATACCGGACATATTTTATTTGTAGACTGGATGTGAAAAATAATTATCAACTATCCCTATCGAAAACCTTTTAAGAGTGACATATTTCTAATGTTAATATAATCCAGTGAACGCGTGACATTATCAGAATCATACGTCATACACAACCAGCTAGGCGATGACTACATTAACCGGTGGTTTGATTGCATCTTTTCTACGGCTATCTGTCTGATCAATTTACGATTAATATTTATGCAAATTTAATAAACAACACAATCGTAACAGACGTATGGTTAAGGGACCTGTGACCTTTCTGGCATATGTAAAGCAATCCTTTTGAATAACTCATAGATGTATATGGTGCGCTTTTAATATTTATTAGGGGCTATCTTTTGCTCGCGGCTTCACACGAGTTAGTGTAGATTTCTCCTACCCTTCGAGGATAGTACTGTTTTTCTAGATTAAGGTACCATACCCTTGACAACGAGTATGCAAAATTTTATAGTAATCGGTTGAGTAGTTAAGACGTGATCACTTAACAAACAAACTAGCTCACATTCACGTTTATAATATTATTTAGGATACATTTCATACTAAATTTGAAAGAAATACTATATAATTAAGGATTTGTTAAAAAAATCATTAAAATCATTATTATTTTTCCAAATTTTTCATAAATATTTCATGGACAACGTATTATTACGAAATGGAGTAAGAAGCATAGCCCGTAAAATATATCCAGGACCGTTATAAATATCAAATCATTACATAGTATAAAACAAAGTCCCCTACCGCGTCTGTCTGTCTGTCTGTTCGCGATAAACTCAAAAAGTACTGAACGGATTTTCAAGCAGTTTTCACCAGTGGATAAAGTGATTCATGAGGAACGTTTTGGTATGTAATTAGTTTAGTAATTAGTAGGATTTTTTTAATAATCAGGGCGGGACAACGTCTGCCGGGCACGCTAGTTTAACTATAAAATAAGCTTTATAATATATGAAATAACTACAAAACATAACTATGAGATAAGGACTAACAATCTAAGAAAAACAAATAAAAATTAAATCGAAATCTATCCCGCAGTTTTAACGTGATGCGCGCATAATGACCCTTAACAATTTATTTATATACTATCTGTGCCCGCAACTCCTGCCGCGTGGAACCTAATGTAAAAAAACAGTGTCTAATAAAATCATCTGAATGTATTATTTACTTTTCTCTCGTACTTAAGTCGCTTCGTCATTAAAATTACGATGACCTTTGATTGACTGAACCGATTTTAATCAAACCAAGACTAAATATTACTCAAGGATATGCTTTAAGATTTTCTTGGTGAGGTTTTGTCGAGAACGTAGTACTTAAGCTGTGTTGCGTGTTTATGTAAACAAACAGATAGACGGACAGACATTTCTAAAAACCATTGCAATAAATTTTATTACTTGTTCCAAGACACCTGTAACAATTTGTTTCACATAAATCTAAAAACTACAGACACGTTAGATTTACATTCTTATTATATGTATTGACAAAATAGATATAATTCAAAGTATACGTCGATAAACTATATTATATGCGATGATCATATGCAAAGCCGTAGAAATGTTTCAACTTGAATTTATGTAAATTCTATATCAGTAAAAGCTTGTTTGCATATATACAACTTTACATCGACTATGGCGTGTAATATATATTGTATATCGTATACCATATTTTAATGAACACGGCTGTATATCCCTCGTACCATTCAGGAACAGTTATTTGCGAATCTAGTCTATACTGTCTGCGAACCGTTAACATGATTAAAGCTGTGCGCATGTTATAAAACATTTAAAATGCGTGTTTTGTTCGAAGAAAGTGACAAGTTAGTTGTCGTAAGAGATAACATTTGATAACAATATGTTACAACTTATTTTATCGTTGAACATTATTGTAAAAGTTATTTCATCACTATAGGGCAGAGACCTTTCATAATTTTATGATAATGTCGCGTAGTTGTGGTGTTACACTAATTATATTTCTAAGTTATTACTCCTACGTCATTTCATTTGATTCGTTTTGTAGAGATAATAATTTTAAAAAAGAATGTGTGTACTTATGTACACGCGTTAGAAGTTATATTTCTTTGGCGTAACAAGATAAAAATCTTTTCAAAAATTTTATCTTTCGCCTTATTCTACGTTTGTAGAAAAAACGACACTAACAATAGAAAAAAAGTATTTAATACATTGAAAGTTTTAATACAAAGAAATACAAACAACAAATACAAAGAAACACAATGTTGACTATAGCTAACTTCAGAGTGTCGGTTTTTCGTGACGGTGTGCGCGCGCATCGTAAAAATTTATTCCATAACGCGCCAAAAGAAGTATAACTTCAATAGAACACGACAAAAAATTCAAATTGCCGAACTTTCTTTACGAGACATTATGTCATAAACATAGTAATATAAAGTAGTGTATTACAGCTGCAGCATCAATTGTACTGTGGGTTCAATCCTCGCGAATGACACGACGTTTTCCGTGTACGAAAACAACGTCATTAATGCATAGGATGATGGTACATTTTTTTTAAGCATATCCGGTTATATACCACCTTCAAGCACATATAGGTGTGTGTTCCTGTAGCGGCATTGAAAGTCAATTCTCCTCTAGATTTGGCGTACTTGCTATTTTAGACCACCCCATAATTTGACATAAGTTGGGATTGTAGCCAATCAATCGTATATTCTATAAAAAATAAGTCTGTAATCAGTAATTAACCATTAAAAAAATCGCAATCTTAAGTGTGGCCAGTGATATCAAATCAAATAAAAATACTATTTAGTCGATTTAGGCCCTGAGTAGGCACTTATGAACGTCAAAACTACCACCGGTTCAGAAAACCAGAAGAAGAACCTGCAAGAAACTAGATCTGGTTTATCTTTTCATAATACATAACATATTTTTTAATTATTACAGCATAATAGACATATACAGTTACATTCGTTTTTGGTGGATGCACAAAGAGAGACGTCACTTCCAGACGTCACCATCGTTCACATATTGATCCACCCTGTAATAGCCTTTGTGTATTAAGACCCGCTTGATATAACACTTGAACTTAGTAACTGGCAAATCGGTAATGTGTTTTGGGACTTTGTTATAAAATCTAACACTCTTACCCAAAAAACTGTTACTGGTTTTAGTGAGTCTAAAACATGGAGTGACCAGTTTGTTATTGTTTCTAGTATTTATTTATATTTTCTATTTTTTTTTCTATAGATAACTTTACCTGTATTACGTATTATGTAGTATGTATTCTCAAATGAAGTATATATAATAGCTAATTAGATTAGAAATTTAAAATTACGTATTTTGGACCACAACTGCAGAACAAGCTTATTAATAACTAGCTTCTGACCGCGACTTCGTCCGCGTGGAAAAGTTACTTTGGGCTAACGCTGACTTTAACTCGCGACTTCGATTACGTGGAAGGTGATTTTTTTTTTTAATAGTACATATGTTTACACCGATTTTAAAACATTCTTCATTGATACTTCTGCTTCTTTTGGTCTTAGCTATATTATATATAGCCGTCATCGATAAATGAGCTATCTAACACTGAAAGATTATTTTAAAAATCGGAACTACTGTTCTTGAGATTAGCGCGTTGAAGCAAACAAACTCTTCAGTCTTATAATCTTCTAATATATAAAATTCTCGTGTCACAGTTTTCGTTGCTATACTCCTCCGAAACGGCTTGACCGATTTTGATGAATTTTTTTGTGCTTATCCGGTATCTATGAGAATCGGCCAACATCTATTTTTCATCCCCCTAAATGTTAGGGGTAGTCCACCCCTAATTTTTTTTTTTTATTTTTTAGACAAAATTTTTAATTTCTATTTTTTTATGATACAACATACAAAAATACATACAATCCTCAATTTTCATCCTTCTACGATCAACCCTTATTTTTTAATAGCCATAGGTAATAACCGATTTGGTGCAGACGAAGTTGCACGGGTCAGCTAGTATTAGTATAGAAGTATAGATTTGTTTTTACCGAGCTGACATGTTATGTGCATTGTACATGAAAATTATTGTAAAAATGTGGCTGAAAAGTAATTGTTATGTATTCTACAAAACGCATGGTAATTGTTTAGACTAACATACATGACAATAATTACAACAATTAGTTAATACAATGATAATAGCAGCCGCCGACCGCGGCCTACATGAACGATATCCACTCAGTTATTCTATGGGAGTGGCTGTAATATTCGCCAGCACAGATTGACATGATGTCACGTATCATTGCATCATGTTTACGGTTAGTAAATCATTCAACTGTACAACCACTTTGTTATGTGCAAATAAAAAATAAAACGGTCCATTTAGTAAGAGTATCTATTATAAAAAATGTTTGACGAAGTTGTATGGTTTTCGTTCCGCCGACTTTGTCAAGTGTTCCCCGTAATCATTTTATGCTCGTTATATAAAGAATATCAAGGAAAACATCGTTATATCACCGTATAATAGAAGTGAGCAATATCTATCTATACATATAATAAAGACCGTAAATTAAACGTGGCTGTACTTTTCAGATTGCAAAATAAAAAATATTGTAAGACGTTAAGAGTAAGTAATTAAATACATTTCAATCATTTTTAGAAATGTCTGTGCGTTTGTACTTTTTTTTCTCGCACTGACTACGCTATTGACCTAGCAAGGTCTTAACAGCTTCACCGGACTACTAAGGCGAGCGCTTAAGGCACTCAGCCGATTTTATTTTGACAACTAGCTCAAGGGTGCGCGTCACACCTCGGCTTGGGCTGTTGCCTGATACATGCAATTCGCGACCTATCTGAGCTAACCGAAGCTAAGCTAACTATTCATACATATATGAGTTGTTGAAACATATATGTGTACCAAGTATATATACCTCAACAACTCTTATGTATATTTCGTATCGGATAATTTTCTAAACTATTTCAGTTTGATAAGGGAAAAATATAAAACCCTTCCACTTGCATGTGTAAGCGTGTATGCGTGCACGTGTGTGGAGGTGATATGTGTAATGTTGTCGCAGTGATGTAAGATTTTGTGTCACTGTATCGCGCGAGCAGCTTACTCAAGGGCTCCACGCCGAGGAACGGACCTAGGCTTGAGCCGCTGCCGAGGGGGGCCTAGTCTGGTGTGCGGGAGCGAAATTTACCCCCAGACCACGGCGGCGTGATCTGTGGTTACGTGGGCGTGGGCGTGAGCACGATCTGTTCCGAGAGACAGGCTGGTACTGATTGTTCACTGCCGTTATTTCATCGGGAGGGTCGGTAAAAATATGTCGCGGGGTCGTTTGTACTTTAATTTATACTAACACTAGCGGTCCCGGCGGACGTTGTCCTGCCTTGATAATAAACAAAAATCTTAAAAGTCAACCGCATCCACCTACTGAATCTAAGCCATTCTCGGATCCACTGGAAAACGCACACAAAATTTCATCAAAATTGATCCAGCCATTTAGAAGGAGTTTAGTGACATATACACGTACAGAAGAAATTTATATATAAAGATTATAAAGCTGGAGGGTTTGTTTGTTCGTTTGGTTGAAAGCACTAATCACAGGAAATAATTCTTTCAGTGTTAGATGGCTCATTTATCGAGGAAGGCTATTGGTTATATATCATCACACTAAAACCAATAGGAGCTGAGCACCAATGAAGGGTTTTTCAAAATCGTTTTTTTTTTTTTCATTTTGTTAGCTTGCGCTACGTGTTAGCGTTAGCCCAAAGTAACTATTTCACGCGGACGAAGTCGCGGACATAAGCTTGTCGTAGATAAAACTTTACAAAACATATCTTCGACTAACATTTAGTATTTTTTTCATTAAAATCGGCTCCCTCTATCATAATATATTGTAATTCGAATGACAACGGGAGTTAAGTACGAGACAAAATTAGATATAATATGCATTTCTGTCTCATTAAATGATTGAATATTCGGTAGTATATCTTCTATTTTTATATATAAATAAAACAATAAAGGCCTGCTATTGTGCGCGCATCGTGAGAAAACTACAGGATAGCGATTAATCAATTTTTTTTTAGTTTTGAGACCCTTGCTTTTATCTAAAAAAATATCACGATATCTTAATTCAATATATATTTATTTAAATTTTAAGATACTATGATTTTTATAAGCACTACGAGTGTAACATTATGTGAAATGGGATAAGCGGCGTGATGCGCATGCGCAAGAGCGATGAAGTTAAGGGATACCAATATTTACAAAGAAATTTTGTAAGCAAAGTAAATATTTGCTTTTATTTTTTTCATGTTTGTCATTTATATATTATATATTGTTATAATAATAAACAATGCAGATGAAGTCGCGGGTATCAGCTAGTTATTAATATTAATTTTGCCACTGTTCGAATTTCACAATGAGGTTGAACTTTCGTCGAAGGTAAAGTCTAGCATAATTATAGGGCATTTTTTTATGTCTGCCTGGTTAATTACCACCCTTAAGTTGTAAGTCTGTCACCAAACACTTATAGATGTGTTATGGTAACTGCATTAAAAGCCAGCCCCTTTAATATTGGTGCGTTTCTATTCTAAGCCGCAACGTTAGTTTTCTTGATATCATAGGAGGCAAACGAAAAGGTAGGTCACCTGATGTTAAATGACCACCGCCGTCCATAGACGGGGAATCGCAAGTGCGTTGTTGGGAGGAGAGGGGGGAAGGGAATGGGAAGAGTACCTCTGGCGCTCTCACTGACCGAACGAAATGCAACAATGCAAGCACTGTTACTTCACGTCGGTGCTTCTGTGGGTCGGGTGGTACTACCCCGGGCGAAGTAATAGCTTCAGCGTGGTTAGTTACTAAAAGTGAAGTGAAACTGTGATCAAACACTCGACATAAATTAACTGATCACAATTTATTTACGTATACTCAAAGCATGCAACCCTATAATGAAAGTCAACCGGGTAATGGCTCTTTACACGCTTTGGTACCTCTCAACTATTTTACGTGCTTATAACCCCATTTTTATAACATAAATGATTGAGATGTATTACTCTAATTATTCTTATTGTTGGTTATCTGTTCGGTAAACAAATTAATAATTATGCCCGGGACTCGGACACCCGTGCGGGTTCCGTGTGACCCCACTACATTTGCATTTTAGACTCGTAAATTTATGTCGCGCCACGATTAAATATTTAATCCAATTAGTCTAATAATGCCGGGTTGAAAGTTGATACATAAATTTTAATTATAATAACATTGGCCGAATTGTAAGTAATACACATTAATTCTAATAAATTTTTGATCGTATACAAGTTTATAGGTATTTTGTAATAATCGGACTTAATAATTCATAAGGTTATAATTCATATTAATTTAAGTCTTGTTGTAGGTGGTAGAGCCACGCTGAAGCTATTTTGGTTTCAGCATGAATGGGTCGGCTCACTCGGGGTAGTACCACCCTCTCACAGAAAACCGACGCGATGTAACAGTGCTTGCATTGTTGCATTTCGTTCGGTCAGTGAGAGCGCCGGAGGCCCACCTCCCCTCCCCTCTCCCGAAACACAGGCTGGCAACGCACTTGGGACTCCTCTGGTGTTGCAAGTGTCTATGGACGGCGGTGATCACTTAAAATCAGGTGAACCACCTGTTCGTTTGCCTTCTATAATGTAAAAAAAACTCTTCTGGAGATTTCCACGAATGTATGTAGAACTTTACAAAAAAATAAGGTAGTATAATTTAATATAGATCATAGTCATAGTCAACAAGTCTGTAAATATAATCATCAACAGAATATAAGAGTCCACTGCAGGATCATAAGCCTCTTCCCGAAGGAAGGTATGGGCATAATCACCAGGACAGCCCACGACAAATTCACCAATTCAATAAATTCAAACTTTTTTTTTTTTAATATCATAGAGGCAAACGAACAGGTGGGTCACCTGATGTAAGTGATCACCACCGTCCATAGACACTTGTAACACCAGGGGAGTCGCAAGTGCGTTGCCAGCCTGTGTAGGGAGGGGGGGGGGGGGAGGAAGGGGAGGGGAGGTGGGTCTCCGGCGCTCTCACTGACCGAACGAAACGCAACAATGCAAGCACTGTTACTTCACGTCGGTTTTCTGTGAGAGGATGGTACTACCCCGGGCAAGCCGACCCATTTATGCTGAATCCAGTAATAGTTTCAGCGTGGCTCTAGCATCTAAACTCTGAGAAATCGAGAGTTCCATGTTTTCCCACATACAGTAGTACTACAAGAACATTTCTCAGATTCAATTATTCTCACGATCTTTTCATTCATCGTCAGCTGATAGATAGTGTTAGCAACTGATAAATGTAGGCGAATTCCGAAAAATTCGTTGGTACATGCTGGGGTCCGAACCTGTGGACAATGGATTGACATTCCAACGGGTCAAACCACCATACCACCACAACTATATGAATATAAAATATAATAATATTTTTAAATTACTTCGTAATGTGATTCTTTGTAAATATGTATTTTTTATTTACGAAGCATCATAGTCATTTCTCACTATAAATTTAAAAATGAACAAACATCCTGTATAATCAAACAACCTCTTATTAAATCAGTTGTAAATAAAGTTATAAATATCACTAAATCCCACTTCAGATTATCGGTGAAATGTGAATCTTTGAAACTCTAGTACAGAACTAACTGCATTTATTGAGGCCGACATCAATACAAATAAAACCACTGTTCTCGTATTTCCGGTCGCGTGTGGCCTACACTGAGTATCATTTGAGTTATAGTACAACGGCATAACGCAGGTAAGTTTGTTTTTAAGACTAATATTCTTCACATTCACATATGATTAGATTTTTAAATGTTCATTCATTGTGAAAAATTAAATAATGGGTAAAAATATTCATAAACTTAGAAGGGATGCTTATTACTTTTAATTATAAGATTTATAAAGTCGACACTGATTTAGTTTAAAATATAGGAATACTTATAGCTCAATATAATGATATTCTGTAATTATTTACTCACACATACTGTAATACATTTATGGTTTTTATTGAAATTGAAAATTTCAATCACGAAATCATTGATAAATATGTAAAAATATTTAATTAGTAGTTGAATTTTATTCACGAGATAATAATAATATGGTAAACGCAAAAAAAACCTGCCTAGAATAAATAACGTACAAAGCTATGCAACCTTCTCGCCTTAAGGCCCGTGTTAGAACCGAAAGAGCACAGCTGGAGTTACCTTGAACGCTCCGTGTAAGTTTTCCATCTGTTTACTTTTGAGCTAAATATTGAATCTTGAACCTGTCTTTATAATTTATGGTTTAATAACCTTAAAATCGTACACGCGCTTGAATCGAATTCAAACATAACGAAACAAACGCTCCGTAAGTCAATATTACGTGACACGTTTTTGCAATTTACCTTTTTCTTTTTATGTATTGAGTTTATCAACTAATAACCGCATATTCTTCCCAATGATGTCATAATATAGCTTCATATTTTAATGCTGTTATTAATCTTGTTAAGATTCTGAAGAGACAAGGGGTCAGTTAATAGCGTCCGTAGGTACTATGTCGATCGACGTAATTTCGAATCCTTGCGACTGAGTTGAAGCTTTCTGTGTAAGAAAATATTGTGATGAAACTATAGTACATGGTTTTTTCTAAGCTTGCCTACCTATTTACCTCCATCAAGACGAAAATCTATCGCTAAGCAGCGTTAGGTGTGTTTCGGCAACTATAGTTGAGTGCCAGTCCTCCTCTAAGTTATGCTTAGCATCTTAGACCACAGTCAATTGACTCTAAATAAGATTGTGTTCAAATACTAAACTTGTAAAGCATAAGAAGGTATGCCAAAATATAAAGTTGACAAAGGTCCAAAACATTTAAAATTGATCCACTATAATTTACAAGGCATATCGCTTGTAATTATCGGACGGATTCACATAAGCTTCATCTTTCTCATAATATTTCAAAACTCCTGCCAATCAACCGAGAACGGTTAAATGAGTCAAACGCGTCAAACGTGACACTTGCACCCCCTCAGGAGAAAATACAACAACTCTCCGTGCACTGTGTTCTTTATTACGTGAAAAAGAATTAGCTAGTAATCCGGTAAATAAAATTTAAAGCGATATTATAAGTAAAAAGTTATATACATATATTCCAAATCGTTTGACCGATCATCATATAAAAAAGCACACCTAAGTGCGTTTTGCATTAAGTAGGTTATTAACCTATGAAGTTCATTACAACTGGTCACTAGATGGCGCTGCAAAACATCGACTTCTATACTGTTCATCCGATTTGTATGAAAATTGATATGTGTTTGTGTTTGAAGGTGGTAGAGCCACGCTGTAGCTATTACTAGTTTCAGCATGAATGGGTCGGCTCGCCCGGGGTAGTATCACCCTTTCATAGAACACTGACGTGAAATAACAGTGTTTGCATTGTTGCGTTTCGTTCGGTCAGTGAGAGCGCAGGAGGCCCACCTCCTTTCCCTTCCCCTTTCTCCTTTCCCTGCCCCTCCCCCATACATAGGCTGGCAACGCACTTGCGACTCCCCAGGTATTGTTAGTGTCTATGGACGGTGGTGATCACTTAAAATCAGGAGACACATCTGTTCGTTTGCCACCTTTGACATAAAAAAAATAGTGTAGATTTTGAAATTATCTTTAACTAGCGGGACCGGCAGACGTTGTCCCGCTCTGATTATAAAAAAAACCCTTGACATATATACCAAAACGTTCCTCATGAATCAGTTTATCCACTGGTGAAAACCGCATGAAAATCCGTTCAGTAGTTTTTGAATTTATCGCGAACAGACCGACACGGTAGGGGACTTCATTTTATACTATGTAATGATACTTTATGGCTTTTAGCGTTTGATCACTATCTAATCTGATGTTATGTGACGATAACACAGACGGTGAACACGCTGGTTCTCAAGTGCAACTTGACTAGACTTGGAAAAAGCTCTACCACAGTGCTATGGTCTCATCAAGATGTTCCTTCACCAAGCACTCCCGACTCATTTGCCAGGATTCGAACCTACGTCCATTGACGCGGAGTCCGAACACGCTATCAACGAAGACAATATTTATGCAATACCTTAACCATATATTCAAACAGAAATAATAACAAACGCGTACAGAGCTGCGGTCACAGCTACTGTGATATAAAATCATAAATTTATTACGTTCGTCCTGTTATAAATATGTTTTACCAGATGTGACGTTAATTTCGATAAGTTTAAACAAACAATCCAGATAAACCCGACGCTCTCCAATTAGATATGTCGTTCATTTAGAAGATTTGAGCCCGTGATCTCATTCCGATCCAGAAACCGGGTGATTTATCGTCAGATTACGTTGTCGAAGCGCCGGTGACGCAACGGGCCATCCGACCGTGACTGTCGAACACTCCTTGATGACTGTCGGTACAAATTAGGGCTTCCGTTTGTATGTATCTATGTAATAACTTACAAGTATTGCTTTACAAAGGGTAGGAATAAAAGTCGTCCAATTAATGTTAATAACATAAAATTAATAGCTCTTATAATTAAATAACGTATATAACTTCCTATATAGTCCTAAAATATGTCTTTTGAAGTGAAATTTCTTATGGGAATGTTTTGAACTTCTGATCGGCAACTGTTTTGTGTGACGAAAAATTAAACACTGTGTCGGGTAGAGTATTGGAAACACCGGTTCTCGTCCAATCACCAAAGTTAACAACGTTGGGCGGTCAGCGCCTCAGTACTTCGATGGGTAACCGCCTGCGAACACCGCATAATGTTGGTTTTTTGTTATGGTTTTTTTTTAATTCTTATATCGTTTCCAATAACTTTTTATATATAGTATTATAAAGTATTTTAATACAAGTAATGGTTAATTATCTATACTTCTATACAAATATTATAAATAGAAAAACCGTATTTTGTATGTTTGTTTATATGAGAAAGTAAACTCCGGAATTATTGCACTGATTTGATAAATTCTTTAATTATTTGAAAGATAGACTCTTTCAGATAGACATAGGCTATTTATTATATTGCTATAATATATATAGATCACATAAAGACATATCATATAATAACATTTGTCGGCTAAGTCGGAAAAAGTGAGTCCTTTTCAAAGCTTTTACGGCGTTTGCTGCGTTGTCGATTAGACCTACAATAAAAAAGTGTAGGGCTGAATAACTATAACAAAATATATTAAAGAAGTCCTCAATAACATATATCCATCTACTAAAGATAACTCACAGTAACTCTTTTATACAAATATACGATAATTGTTACATTTGTTTTTTTAGTAAAATGGTTCGTATTCCGTGGTAACCCTATTTCTGATGGCCTATTTTTATTATACATGTGGCTGTGTGAACTGAAAAATGCCAATGTCGTGACGTGATATACCTACAAAAGTACAGTTCAGTCTAGATTTCGAACACCGCGCTTGTTTCACAG
Organism: Antheraea yamamai; assembly: GCA_036509395.1. Taxonomy (NCBI): domain Eukaryota; kingdom Metazoa; phylum Arthropoda; class Insecta; order Lepidoptera; family Saturniidae; genus Antheraea; species Antheraea yamamai. Next base: position 9,695,768 of record AP028442.1, on the reverse strand, counting down.
AACACGCCATGAATGGCCGCGCCACGACTCTTGGCTAAACGACTTGTTTGATAAATCTCGGGTGCTGTTTCATGAATATTCTCTGGACAAGATTCCTGTTACTTTTGTTGACTAGCTGTGCCTGCGACTTTGCCCACGTGAAACCTGATATACAAAATAATTACTAATAAAGTCATGTGAACGTATTTGGTCCAATCGCTTATCTACTTTTCTCTCATACTTAAGTCGCGGCGCCATTAAAATTACAATAACTTTTGATAGAGAGGACCGATTTTAATAAAACCAAGACTTAATGTTATTCGAGAATATGCTTTATGGTTTATTGTGAATGCAGGTACTTTAGCAGTGATGCATGTCCAAACAAACGGATAGACAGACATTTCAAAAATTGATTAAAATGTATTTTATTACTTTTGCCAAGGCACCAGCAACAATTTTTTTCACAATAATCGAAAAAGTACAGACACGTCAGATTTACATTCTTATTATATGTATAGATTACCTGTTGCACGCGGCTTCACTCGCTTTAATGTAGATTTGACTACTCCTAGAAAACAGTATATTATTTCTGAATGATAGGTACACTATACAATTTTCTATACTCCTGGCAACGTGTATGCAAAATTTCACGATGATAGGTGTGGTAGTTAAGACATAAAAGCGTATTAAAGAATCACATTCATATTCGCATATATCTAATCAAGAAAAAAGTACCGTACCGACGAATAGTTTAAATCTTCATTAACGCGACCAAAGCTGCGAGCAAAAGCTAGTGTAGTTATAAGTACTGGGGTGCACATATTACGTGTAATTATTCATTTAGAATCGAGGAAGTCGCGAGTCAGTTGCCACTAAGAAAGCCGCGGGCGGATGTTCGTGCAAACACGTGTATATAAAGAATGCTGAGGTAATAAATTTTTATAGACAAGCGACCCTTTTGTGTACCTTTACAAATATTTTATTATACGTTGTTAGTTTACGTTTTATCTTGCAAACTAGTCAGCGATTCGAGACGCTATTTAAAATATTCAAATGGGAAATAGATATAAAGAGTTTACTGGGACCGAGGACATAAAGTAACTTTATTTACGTATCCAGTATTAATATAATTATATCTATTCATGATCTCTAGGTAATAATCTTCTATCTATATCTATCTATACATATAATGAAAATGAAGGGTCTGTACGTAATATCAAAATAAATTTCTTGTACTTATTGGGTAATTGGGTATGAAAGTATACAAGCTACTGATAACAAAAATGAAATTTTTAAAATTTCCGTCCGTCTGTCTGTTTGTTCCGGGTAATCTCTGAAACGCCTGCACAGATTTTCACGGGAATTTCACTGACAGATAGCTGAAATTACACCGGGCTACTTAGGCTACTCTAAATTAGACTAACTATTAACCGCGGCTTCGTCCGCAATGCTATCTCTAAAACGGTTGGACGGATAGTCACGGGATTTTTACTGGCAGATAGTGGACATTATAAAAAGTAATTTAGTCTATTTTAATTTAGACTAGATGTTACCCGTAGCTTCGCCTGCAGTGCTATCTCCAAAACGGTTCGCCCGATTTTTACGGGACTTTCACCGGCAGATGGCGGACATTATAAAAAGTAATTTAATCTATTTTAATTTAGACTAGGTATTAACCGTAACTTCGCGTGCAGTGCTATTTCCAAAATGGTTGGACCGATTTTCACGGGATTTTCACTGGCAGATAGCTGACCATATAGAAAATAATTTAGGTTATTCTATTTTAGACTAGCTGTTATCTGCGACTTTGTCCGCTTGTAATTTAGCAAAATATATGTTGTTTACTGTAAACATGCGTTGTACTGGACTCGGAGAATAAATATAATTGAAATTCATATATCTGTATCTATGTATATAATTTGAATTATATTGTCTTTTTGGCAATTTTGTTTTATTTAACGCGCTTTCGTCTACATAACTCAGTAACCATAGTAACATAAGAATATTGTATAGAGTCCAATGAGCACCATTTAAATTGTCGAATATTAAAAACTGCTTAGACAGATATAAAGTTTTATATCTCGATTTACATTTATGCAAGATTTCGAGACGTCTCAAGAAGGCTCATTCATTGTTTACAATTCAACATTACAATTATTAAAAGTAACTTTGAAGATAGAAGGGGTATTTCTAATAAGATATTAGATCATAAACGTATTACTTATTGACAATATGGGCATATTATACCATTATAATAATATCTTTAAGTAATTGTTTCATTAGTTCCTTATACAGTGTAAGTGAGCACTGAAGTAGTTATATGGTGAGTTATATATAGGTTCTAAATATGTTGCTGATGATAAACCTCGTTTGACATACTGTTAGTAGTTTATATATCTAATATATACGTTACATGTTACTGTAAGTTGCGTGCATGTCGTACTTTGAATTATTTTAAAGAGCATTTCTATAATTGTACATAGTCTTACAATTTTATATATATTTAATACAATTAAAAATAAACGCGTGCGGAGCTGCGAGTACCGCTAGTAATCAATAAAATTTGAGATTCATTCACGTACACGCTGTGGCTATCAACACCTCGTATAATATCCTACTTGCATTACAGAAAGATTGGAACAGATTTTCTACCTACCAATTTAAATCCAATGAGCATTGCAATTGTTAATTGAACTAACTTTCTTAGTTCTCATGTAATTTTTTTATGTGGAATGTGAAGTTTATTAGTATACCATTATGACGTTCTGGTCTTCACCATATTGCCTAAATTATAGAATTTTGAAAAATAGCATGTGTTGTAAAGACACACGATAGAAGTGAAACTTTTGTATCACAGGAAAACATTCTAATACAAAAAAGCCAACGTCACATGATTGTCCGAGGTTGCCACCCATCCAAGTACTGACCGCGCCCGACGTTGCTGAACATCGGTGAAAGGAAAGTACCGGTGTTTTCAACACTCTCCAACACAGTGTTTAACCCCATCATTTTTCATTACACAAAAAAAAAAACGATCAGAGTTTCAAAACTCTCTCTTAGGAAGGTTCACTAAGTAAGAGAATAACGAGCATATAATTTTAAATCTTTTCCGCGTCCTTCGTAGCTCGTGATAATTATGTATTTTACAAAAGTGTTGTCCCTTATTGATATTATCGATTGCTTTGTATTCAAAAGGGCTTCGATCGGCGGTATAAAGAACAGGCGCCGATTGTGATAGAAATTATAATTATTTGACACTTCCATAGCTTATTAAGGGCCCTTTGTTTCATGATCCTATAATTGTTAGGTTATGAATGAGCGTTATAACGAGACGTCCATTAAAATCTTAACAATGGATGATTGTGATTCAGTTTCAAATACTCTGTGCCCTATTTAATTGATATTGGAACCCTATATATATATACATACATTTATATAGATACATATATTTTATTATTTTCTATACCATATATTACTAGCTTTCTCATTACTAAACTATACACGATATATAGGTTTTAAACCCTCAAACAAACCAAAGTAACTTCGAGTCTGTTACTATTCAATGAAATTCTTCTTCTTTTATTTTATTTTTGGCAACCAGTCTTCTAGTAGACTATTACTGCCATTGTTAAGTGTGTATTGATATTACAAGTTTCTTGATATAATTTCAATGAACTAACAAGATGGTGGCCATCTTGTTAGAAATTTCGTGGGAGTTTTTGTTGCAAGTCAGAATCCATGCTCCGCGGTATTATTTCTGATCCACTTCACTTGTGCACCATAACCAAACTATATTACGTAAAGTACCACCAATATTACAAAATATACAGCCAAATAACACAAGATTATGGATAAAATATAAAGACCACTACATGGCATTCCAAGATCCCGCCAAAAACTCCTCAATGAAATCGTCTCTTTCGTAGTTTAGGCGAATGCCTTTACCAGATATATCATAATCAACCCGAAAAATCCACGCAACAGATCATGAACAATAAATGAGGACATTGATTATAAATAAAATAAATAATAGGTCTTATAGGACAATTATATAAGACTGAATACCATCACTATAATTCTGTATAACAATTCGCTTGTCACATTTTCAGTTAGAAGAGTGTTAAGTTGCATGTGTGTCAATACATGGCACTGTATAGTATCTTCGTATGATTTTATCCTCTTGCTAATATTATCGCCACATCAATAATACTCAAGTGGCATACAGTGCTATCTATTGGCACACAAGCGAATTTCAGCTTTAAAGGCACAAGTACATGTTTCTTTTAAAAATTGACACTGTGATACAACTAAGTAAAAAAATTATAAAGCACCATCTATTGACACACACATGCGACTTAACAAAGAGTATCCAATTGTCTAGAAACTGTGCATAAAACATTTCACTTAACGACAGCTATTTATTATTGGAAATGGAAAATAATTTGTTACATGATAACTGCTAATTAATACCACTGTTATTTTCCGTATACTATGTGCTATACATTTATAGACTGCGAGATAAAAAAAGTCACTGGGCTGCGAGTCTCTTACGTCATTGCTATTCTTTAAACGTAGCACGTTTTCATAAAACACTTTGGAAATAGCAGTGTTAAAAAGTTATTTCATTGCTATATAATTATACCAAAATAGCTGTAATTACCGTGCCTACTAGTAATTTTAGTGTTATTTATTTATTTCTTGTAAGAAGACGAAAATGTCTCAGAAGGCGTCATCGTTCTGTAATCAATACTTGTTTACAGCACAGCAGTTTTAATAACCTTTTCAGTATGTTAGTGATGAACTTAAAATGTGCCTTCAATACAATCGATAATTTGCATCTTTAAAGATATTATAGAGGTTACAAAATGTTGGTATCATAATGCTTGGTCACAATATATAGACAATACACAAATATGTAAAAATAATAATGTCGCTGCAGAGGCCACAAAACGTGATGTTAAATTCCTTCGCGATGTATAGCGAATTGCTGTATCGAATTTTACATATACGGTGTAACCTGAACCAGCTTTAAAGTTTCAGTGAAAGTAGTTCATTGTACTGAAACAAAGGCGCATACCTTTAAAGATACCCAAACAGTAATATTTTTGGAAACAATTGCTATCGTCACATCGTAAATTATACATTTCGTTAAGCTTTCTCTGAACGGAATAAACATAAAGGACTTAAGATAATCTTATGGCTGTATGTATGTTTATTTTAGTGAGTAATGTGCAAAAGCATTTAAATCGTTAGAAATCGGGGCAAATTGGATAAGAAGATTTTCTTTATATTTTGATTAAATTTTCTAGCATTAGCAAAGTCGTTTAATCAATTATCTCTATCCAAGTGAAAAATAAATAATACAGTGACTCTCTACTAAGCTTTTTAGCAAATAAACTTCCCTTGTGAATTATCACAGAAAGTACTCTAGACCTACAAAATGAATAAGTATAAATGAAGAGAATAATGCAAAGTAATTTTTAACTTACACATATAAACATAATATAATTTACATTAGTTATATTTTAACTATAGTTTGTTTAAACTTAGGTCTGTTTATAGGCAAAGGACAACCTCCTCTAATAAACCTATATATGTCTCATAAATTAAATACGACACCTCCAGACTGTTCACACAAGGAATATGTTATGTATTATTTCTACTAGATCGCTACATTTTCCAATACAATAAAGTTCTTATGATGTTTTCCTTCGCTTTTAATCTGTGGTCTCCATACTTACATTTAATTTCGTAAATAGTCGCGAATTAGGAAAATGGTTTAAATTCATACAGAGGCTTGTTACATTAGGACGATATTCCACTGGATTTATAGAACACTATGACTTTTGTGTCTTTTCTTCCTCTGAAACAACTCATCCAAATGCTACTTATTGTTACAGAATATTAGCAGCACATTCAAGACATCCACTAACTCACGCACAAACGACAAGCACAGAAGTTGCTCGACCGGTAAGTGTAAACAAAGAACATAATAAGTATATTAATTTACTAATCGCTTGGTATTTTCAAATTTTGAATAATAAACTCAAGATTTTACTAGATTGCAGTCGATAGACAGCATAAATAAGCAATGTCTAAATACGTTTATTTAATTACATCACTGCAACAACACTACACATATCACCTCCACACACGTGCACGCATACACGCTTACACATAAAAGTGGAAGGGTTTTACTTTTTTTTCCCTTATCGAACTGAAATAGTTTAGAAATTTTCCGATACGAAATACATATAAGAGTTGTTGAGATATGTATGCCTGGTACACATATATGTTTCAACAACTCATATATGTGTGAATAGTTTAGCTTAACTTAGGTTAGCTCAGATAGGTCGCGAATTGCATGAAACAGGCAACAGCCAAGCCGAGGTGTGCCGTGCACCCTTGAGCTGGTTGCCCGAACAAAAATCGGCTGAGCGCCTTAAGCGCTCGCCTTAGTAGTCCGGTGAAGCTGTTAAGACCTTGCTAGGTCAATAGCGTAGTCAGTTCGAAGAAAAAAAAAACGTTTATTTAAAATATTTGAATTTACTCGTTGTTTCGAAGTTATATAGATATCCGTCTAAAGCATATCCATTGAAATAGTGTGATCTTAAAGTTATATTTAAAAAGTTCTTTGCCAAGTATTACAGAAGGTATAAAATGACTATATTTTTGACTCTATATAAATATAGTCAACCCATTTAGTATTAAAGCATCTGAATTTGACTACAGACCATGCCGCATCTGATACATGACTAACATGGTGTATATTATAGTCGTCATCAATCTTTTTGGCCGCTCTGAATATAGCCGTAAGTTCGGGCTTGCGTATAATATAGTCAAGGGTTTAATACAAAACAAAATGATGGATATTATTATATATTTTACAATACATATTTATACCTAAAGTGTTGTGCGCAGGTATAGTAAGGGCAGTCGAAAACTCTGGCGAGGGTTATATGCCATTACTAGTATATATACTGCAATACAACGAAATGAGAATAAAGAGTTAATATATATTAAGATTGGAAAAAGATGTATGTACATTTTCTTTTCTAATTGTATCTTTTACTCGATATACACATAGTTTGTTTTTCATAAACGTTAATAAACTTCCGCGTCGGTGTTATCCGATGCCCCATCTGAAGGTCGACTTTGTTATTACGAGTTCAATCTTGTATTACGTACAATATCAAATTCGGATATGTAATAAAAGATTTGGGTTTTTGTACCCTACATTTTTATAATATTGTTCCTTGTATAAAACATAACACACAAAGTAATATATATATCATATTTGTGTAATAAATACGTGTATAATTTGATGGCATGTAGTTTCATAGTGATACAATTATTGTTTCTGCAGACTCTGATTCGCACCTTTTTTTTTATTTTTTTTTTATATCATAGGAGGCAAACGGACAGGTGGGTCACCTGATGTTAAGTGATCACCACCGTCCATAGCCACTTGCAACACCAGGGGAGTCGCTAATGCGTTGCCAACCTGTCTTGGGTGGAGAGGGGGAGTAAGGGAAGGAGGAAGGGTAGGGGAGGTGGGCCTCCGGTGCTCTCACTGACCGAACGAAACGCAACAATGCAAGCACTGTTACTTCACGTCGGTTTTCTGTGAGAGGGTGGTACTACCCCGGGCGAGCCGACCCATTCATACTGAAACCATTAATAGCTTCAGCGTAGCTCTACCACCTACCACCTTTTTTATTGCTGTCGTTAATTTTATTAGTCTTGTCAAAGCTCGTTTAAAATGCGAGCAACTACTGTTATTATTCTACTTAACTATTGAGTATTATACGTTTGCTACGTTGCGTTAGTTTATATTAAAAACACGTATTACATATTTTTCATTGGGATTATATTTTTTATGGCCCCTCCATTTTTATCTTGTATTGCCATTTTTAATTGGTATTTTATTAATTATTGATACATTGAAGAGTAAATATGTATATGGCGTATTCCACGCCAAGTCGGATTGAAAAAAAATTGAAATCAGTAAGAGATTTGAAAACTGAAGAAGTTGAAATGTACAAAAATCTAAAATAAATGGTAATTATAGAAGCCCCCTTACCAGACCGGACTTAAAAGTTGAGAAATGGGTAGAGAAGTATAAAATAAAAAAAATTGGAAGGATACATTGTTTAAAACTCGATTTAAAGTTTAAAATTCAAAAATTTTCATCAAAAAATTTGAAGTTTTAAATTTGATTATTCTATAAAGGCCATGTACAAAAAAAGGAGCAAATTTGGACCATTTAAAAAAAAAATTATATCCAGAAAAACCAAAAAAGTATCTTTTGAACAAGTAATAAAAAATCTCAAAATTATCTGAGATTTTGAGGACTACTAAAACATATTACAAAGTTAAGGAAATTTCATTTTTTTTCAAACCATCTGATTTTGGCGCGAACTCTGCCCTATATTTATTTACTTTATTAGTGTACTTACGTAGAAAATGATACCAAATTTTCCCTTTACAATAAGACCGTGTAATGAAATAAAATGAAAAACAAACAATGGAACGTAAAGTTGTCAACATTTATAAAGATTTTTATATTCTCTTCATCTCATAATTACACTCGCTTTTTGAATTGAAATTTTTTAAGCCAAATTTTGCACAATTCTTTACGATTTTCCAAACATTATCTATCATATAAACCTTGTCCTACCAATCACACACACAATAAATAAGGAATTAACCAAACAAGTTCAGAAGTGATGCACTTACATGTATTCCGCAATTTTTATTTATAAAGATAAGAATGCAACTGGCACTGTTTTGTACATCTTTATAACTTTTGTGTTAAATTTCTAGCCTCACGTCGAGTGAAATATAAAATTAAATATTATTTAAGGCCGTATGTATTATTATATTTAACACTATTTGCGAGTTTATAGGTAAAGGAATGAAATTCATGCTTCTAGTTAAACTCAAGGATATTCGTTGTTTTCTTCTTCCAATATTGTGTGCTATTGTGAAACTGAGAGATTTTAACAAGTTCGTTTTATGTTTTCTTCATTTAAAATATAATATGTGTAAATATTACTCTTATCAAGCATTTCATTCTATCTGTAAATACTATGGGACAATGGTGGTAAGCCCTATTAAGTTGAGAGGTAACGGGTTCGATGCCTACATATAAGTGACTTTTATCTGATAAGCTAAATTAAATTGTCAGGCTTATGTAGGGCATTAAATATTCATAGATATTTATGGAATATCAATTATTTCGTTACCAAAATACAAAGCCTATGCTCAGTTTCAAAATAAATGACCTTGAGTGAGTTCTGTTTTAAATTTACAAAAAATATGTTCTTAACTTTTCTTTGAAAAAAAAAGTACGTCATTAATAACCGGACTGGAATTGTAGATATAGGACATTGGTCAATTATCAATTTAGTCGGTTGGAATATTTTGACAATGTCAATAAACTACCAACAAAACTACCTATTGGCTCGTTTAATTGGCAATAATGATTTAAACAAGTCCTATATTTTATTATAATTGTAATTATTTGTTATTATTATTATCCCAAACATAATATTGATTATTGCTAACATGTTTTAAATTAGAAATTAGAATCCTATTTAATATAATATACAATAAATACCTACCGGTTATGGCTTACCACACATTTAGTAAAATTTCAGACAACAAAAACGACGCAAGACATACGAACGAATACGTCCATATTCGCGTGGAGTACCTGGGGACAATGGAGTCGGTGTTCAAAGACTTGCGGTGGTGGAGTAGCGATGCAAGAGCGATATTGCTTGCCCAGAGATCCTGCGAGGTGAGTTCTGTATTCTACTCTCTTATGGACTCTAGTTCATGTTATTTTCACGTTAACATATTACCACAAGTACATAGTAAAACGTTAGATCTACTGACTAAGACTAGTACCTAGTACCTAGACTAGTAACCTAGACCCAGGCTCTTAGGCCAACTATAAGGAATAGCCACTGTTCTATGGCATCGTCACGATTTTATCTTTTTTTATACCATTTGTGGCAAACGAACTTGCGGGTCTCCTGATGGTAAGTGATCACCGCCGCCCATGGACACCTGCGACACGAGGTGAATCACAGATGCGTTGCGGACCTTTGAGAAAGGAGTAGGCTCGTTTCTTGAAAGATGGTAAATTGTAATGGTCCGGAAACGCTGCCGGTGGGAGTTCATTCCAGAGAACTGACATACGCGGAAAAAGCGAACGTGAGAACTGCACAGTGGAGTTATATTCTACCGAACGGTTTGGTACATTATAGGTTAATTTAGCCCGGTAAAGCTGTTAAGACCTTGCTAGGTCAACAGCGTAGTCAGTTCGAGAAAAAAAAAATTATAGGTTAATAGTGTTTGACTACAAACTCACCTGATGTTTAAAGACGACGAGGCTTAATATGGTAAACGAGTTTTTGGCGGGATCTTCGTCTGTCTTGTAATTATTTTTATATATTACTAGCTGACCCGCGTAACGTCTGCGCCAAATCGGTAATTACGTGTTGCAATTTTATTTCCAAACGCGAAAAATCTTAAAAAACGTAGAACCCTACATTTCATTACTATATTAAAAAAAAACATTTATATATAAATTTTGCAGGAACCTTCTCGGGTGTCCCCAGAATACCTTCCTAAATTATTATCACAATCTAATCAGTAGTTTTGGCTTGCATAGAGTACAAACATACAAACATTGAGTTTTACGTATAAAGGCTAGCGGGCACGTAGGACGTTGTGTCCCGCCCCGATAATAAAAAACCTTTACAAATTATACACTTACATCTTCCTCATGAATCACTTTATCTACTGGTGAAACCCGCATGAAAATCCATTCAGTAGTTTCTGAGTTTATCGCGAACTGACAGACAGGCGTGGCAGAGGATTTTGTTTCATAATATGTAATGATTCATATTGTTGTGCTATTTGGCTCTATATTTTGTAATATTGGTGGCATTTTACGTGATATAGTTCGGTTATTGTACATTAGTGAAGTGGACGGGGAATAATACCACGGAACATGAATTTTGAGATGCTACAAAAATTCCTTGGAAAGTTCTAACAAGAGTTTTTGGCGGGATTGTAATCTGTCATTTAGTGGATTTTATATTTTATTCATAATCTTGTGTTACTTGACTCCATATTGTGTAAAATTGGTGGTGGTTTTATCTAATATAGTTTGTTTATTGTGCATAAGTGAAGTGAATGGAAAATAATATCACGGATCATGAATTCTGAGATGCCATAAAAACTCAAAAGAAAGTTCTAACAAGATGGCCACCATCTTGTTAGTTCATTGAAATTATATCAAGAATCTTGTAATATCGATACTCACTTGACAATGGCAGTAATAGTCTACTAAAAGACTGGTTGCCAAAAATTGAATGGAAGAAGAACTTGTAATACTATTAACTACTCCACAATGGCAGTAATAATCTAAAAGGTTGGTTGCCAAAAATAAAGTTAAAAAAAAAAGTTCTAACAAGAGAGCCACTGTCTTGTTAAAACGTTGAAATTATCATATGAAACTTGTAATAAATAGGTCTTTACCTATGAAATTGCCGTTCTGCAGTATTGGCCATTTCAAATCAAAATAATTTTTGTTTGGCTAAGAATTCTAATATCAAATTAATTTTATTTTAAAAACATGGAATTTTTTTCCAAATGTAGTCATTTGTTTATTGATTAGTGTTACATTTTCATCGCATTTCAATCTTTTTTGTCATCATGGATACGTTAAAAATTCGAGTAATTATGGAATATGAGTACCGTCGTGGGAGCAACGCGGCACAAGCGGTACGCAACATCAACGACGTTTACGGAGCTAACACTACAAACCAACGCACCACCTGTTATTGGTTTGCTCGCTTCCGTCCTGGGAATTTCGACCTGAAAAATGAACCTCGCGGTCGTCCGAAGACTTTGGTCGACAATGACGAATTAAAGGCGATTGTGGAAGCTGATGACACACAATTTACGGCTGAATTAGCAGCAGCTTTCGACGTTAGCGTTAAAACAATATTGGTCCATTTGCGTCAAATTGGTAAGGTAAAAAAGCTTGACAAATGGGTGCCCCACGAACTCAATGATCGCTAGCGCGAAGTACGCGTCGAGACGTGCCTTGCACTGCTCAACAGACACACAAATGAAGGAATTTTGAACCGCATTGTTACCTGCGATGAAAAATGGATTCTGTTTGATAACCGCAAGCACTCAGCAAGTTGGTTGGATCCTGGTTCAGCACCTAAACAATACCCTAAACGAAAACTTGCCCCTAGAAAAGTGATGGTCACACTGTTTGGTGGTCTAGCGCCGGTGTGATTCATCACAGCTTCTTACCAAACGGGGTGAGCATTACTGCAGATGTGTACTGTGAAGAACTGAACACAATGATGGAGAAGCTGGCACATCTCCAACCACCATTGGTCAATCGCTCGTCTCCGCTGCTCCTGCACGACAACGCGCGACCTCATACTGCACAGCAGACGGTCTCCAAGTTGCAATAACTGGGGTTGGAAGTTCTCCGTCATCCGCCCTACTCACCAGACCTTGCGCCTACAGACTACTACTTTTTCCAGAATTTGGATAACTCCTTGGCGGGAAAAAAATTCAATACCCGAGAGGCAGTACAAAATGCCTTTGAAGAATTTGTTGCCTCCCGTCCAGCTGATTTCTTTAAGAAGGGCATCAATAAACTGCCACTGCGTTGGCAAAGATGCATTGATTGCACGGGTGATTACTTCGATTGATACAAATAAAAAATACATGAAAAAAATTCGTTTAAATTTTTTCATACAAAACGGCAATTTCATAGGTAAATACCTAATATTATTACCTACTCAACAATGACAGTAATAATGTGGATGACTGGTTGCCAAAAACGGAATTACAAAAATCCTTGCAACTGTGGCGGAGCTTTTTAGTCCCTCTCTAGATTTAACGTGTATTCCATCTTAGACCACTTCGTCAAATGAGGTTTTAGTCGCACACTAGAACTAAAGCTGTAAAATATTGTACACATAAGAAACCTAAACCTACGCTAAACTAAACTTCGAGTAGGATATGTTCTTAAGTATAGCCGGAACACATCTAGAGGTCCTTGTCGACACATTTTCAACTTAAAATTGGCAACTTACCAAGCGTGCTTAGAAAAACAAATGCCACGATGCTTAGAATTTATCATATTGTCTTCCTTAGCCGAAAGTTCCAGCTCACTCACAAGGCTTAGAATCTAAGTCGATTGACATATAATTATAGGATTTCAACCTACGTTCTTCGACAATGAGAAAATACTACTCCGAGATTACTGTTACACAGGTTTATCTCGCTAGGTCTATTGGTTGGTTGTTGAAAACAAAATGTATCAGTAAATAACTTCAAATGCCTTGTCTATTCTTGGAACTTGGCCTTAATATCGTAGGTAAGTAACATTACGATTTCGCGAACCAAACGGAAGTAAACAGTTTAATGACGAAAATACGTTCTGTGTGCTACTTTTGTAAATACTACAAACAAATTGTTGAGACCGGATGTAGAGCTGTGGATTAAAGGGCTTCATCCAGTGTTCCATTATAACCTATTATAGATTATATAGTATTCGTCTTATTTCCTTTATGAGTATATTATTCCATTGTATCTATATATAAATAGGTGAAAATAAAACAGTTCGAACCGTGATTACCCTCTGTTTCTTAATTAATATTCTTTATTATTACTGAAGTGAAACGTCTTATGGGAGGGCTTTGAAATTCTGATCCGCAATCTTTTTGTGTTACGAAAAGTGGTGGGGGCAAACACTGTGTCGAATAGAGTGTGGAAAACACCGGATTTCGTCCGATCACCGAGGTTGACAGACGTCTGGTACCGCCTGGGAAACCCACGTGACGTTGGCCTTTTGTTGTATTTTTTAAATTAAAATGTTTCCGTGTAATACAAAATATTAATTCTATCGTGTCCCTTTACGACACATGCTGTTTTTGTTTTATACTTTTTATATGTATATATATACTCTTACAATATATGTACAATACTCAACACAGTTACATTTACAAACAAAAGACATACAGACATCAATATTTATATCTTAATACGTGGACACCTACACATGCTGTTATATTACGCGTTGCTAATCTGACGCGAGCACAATAGGTCACGCGCATGTCGCCATCATCGGTGACGCGAACCCATAAGTTTTGAATTGAAAAAATCATATCTTCAATTACAGTAAATATACGTACGCTATAAAATAAATGTAGATTCTTATTGTTGTTAAATTTATGGACATTTTTATTATAACTCAAAATAAATAATTTACTACAACATTCATATATGAAATATAGTAAAGTAGTAAGTAATAGATAGTTCCGCGGAAATAACACTCGTTGTATTGGATTACTGTATGCTGTGAATCTCATTATAACCGCGTACAGGAAAATTTATACGTATCCATAAAAGTAATCAACCGTGCAGAAGATTGAACTTAATAGTAAAATTCAATACAACACGACTCTATAGTCAAATGCCAGTACCGTTTCTGGTTTATGATCGAATAATTCCTTGTAGGTAATAACATAAACCTGAGAGAATTATAAAGACTTATTTTCAAGGTATAAAAGTTGTAATTCAATAATTATTTAAATATAAAAAGAACATTACTTATTTCTACTTTTAGATTACGGTCCGGACACATTCCATCTGGAAAATTTAAACACCTTATGAAAATTATAAATTCACCAATTTGCAACGAGTGCGGTAAGGTTGACGACATCCATCATCTTTTGAAAGAGTGCAAAAAATATGAAATTGAGAGGATGCGTTTTATTAAATAGTATAATATTAATATCGGGGCTGTGGGTGTGTATCACAGTATTCTGTCAGAACCGATATCGGATTCTTGCAAAAAGCTGTATAATATATTTAGGTTTAGTAGTTAGGCTATTTGTGTAATTTAGATTTAAGAGTTTTAGTTGTATATAGATATAAGTTACGATGGGACTGACATGTCAAAAAATGATAAAAGTCCCATAAAAAAATAAAGAGAAAAAAATTTTTTTTATGGATATTGGATATCCTTAACTGAATTCTTCCACAAAAACTCCCCGGAAAGTTCTAGCAAGTGGGTCACCATCTTGTTACAACATTGAAAATATCACAAGAAACTTGCAATATTATTTATTACCTACTGGACAATGGTAGTAATCATTTAGAAAATTGGTTGGCATAAATAAAACTAAAAAAAAAGAAACGGAGAAATATTTTAAACAGCTCAACATATCCAAACGGAGTAGAGGGTACTTACGTAAACTGCCGTGGCCGGCCCGCGTTATCCTTTTTCGCAAGTCTAATCTAACCTAAACGAACCAAAACGGGAAAATTGAGAAAAATTAATCGGTTAGGTCAGACCTGCGAAACAAAGTAAGCGCGAGCCGGCCGCGGTATGTCGCCGAGCGCACTGCGGTGCCGTTTTGAGGTTATGTCACCTCCGAACAATCATTGGTAATTTTATATATTACCAACTTGTTGATTCTTAAGTTAAAACAGTTTCCTCTCTGTTTGGTTAGGTTAAGTTAGACTTAGTTAGGCACTCCCATAGTGCGGCGTAGGTTATCGTGGAGTTTTTTAGTCGATTAAATCGACTCAGTTCAGGACCTACCCCGGGGATCTGGCAATGTCTGTGAAGAGGGTTCTTCAGGTTAAAAAAAAAAGGTTAGACTTGCCAAATAAGATAACGGGAGCCGGCCCCGATAGCAGTCGGCCAGCGCCGTGAATTATATACTTAAGTACCGAGTAGAGTTATCGTGGATGAAAGGTACCTTATATCGTTTTTTGTGCCCCTTCAACGAGATCGCAATTTTTCATGATAAATTAAGTAGCTAAGCCGTGAAAACAAAACAAACAAACTCACATTCACACTTATAATTAGTATGGACGCGACGCCAGAATTCTCCCCAGAATCCATCATAAAAACGATACTATTCATGAGTACCAAATTATTATTTTTTACAGCGTCATTTTACAATTATTATCGTCCAAAGAATGTTTTCTTAAGTTAATTTCTTATGGTCCGTTTGTAAGTCACACCAACTCCGCCATATCTTATTTGTCAATAATAACATATTTTCTTCGTTACAAACATAATTACTATGAACGGTTTACAAATCAACATAAAATAAATAACAATATACAATTATTTTTAATCATATTTTTAATTAGCTTATGTAGGAATTTTATAATAAAAAAATACACCGGAAATGTTGCATTTTACACATCTTTGGCAAAAATAAATCATATTTTAAAATTCTTAAAACAGCATTA
The DNA here is from genome assembly GCA_036509395.1 of Antheraea yamamai. Classification (NCBI taxonomy): domain Eukaryota; kingdom Metazoa; phylum Arthropoda; class Insecta; order Lepidoptera; family Saturniidae; genus Antheraea; species Antheraea yamamai. The sequence continues at coordinate 9,679,469 of AP028442.1, read as the reverse complement.
GATTACAATTAAACATAACCGATTTTTTTTATTAAATCCTTATTAATTTAATTCGATACTCATCATAGTTAGTCTATTCGTACTTTTCTATACTTTATTTACTTTATAACAAAGAGTTGCTAATAATATTTCCTGTGTTATACAAGTCCCGTATTAGCCGATAGATGACATTACAGATAATAAAACTTTGATTTAATTTGTTACTTTCTTACATTGACACCAGATGGCAACTGTTGAAGCCCTCATATATACGTTGTAATTTATAAATGCACGCAATTGTTTACTACTTTATAGTGTACAAAAACTTAATTACTACTTTATGTGCATTACGTTTTTTTAAAACTGGACAGAGAAAATAGATAAAAATAAACTGAAAGGACGTAAATCTCATTACAGCTCGTCAAAACTTATCTCCGGCGTGTCCTATTAAAACGAACACGTAAAAACATAGATAAATGTAAACATATCACTTTTCTATACCAATTTCTAAAGTCTAAAAACGTATTTCGTGTTTGACATTGGAAAACAAACAAGCGGACACGTGAGTAAGATTAATGTTGTAATTCCTTTTATTTGGTCCATTGTTCGTGAGTTATTGTCTTAATTGTTTCATTATGAGAGTCGGTACTAGCTATTAAGATAAGAAGCCTTGTCATACAGATACTAATTCTTTAACTTTTTTGGATTAGATAGTATAAAACCTCGGTCTAGGGTCGGAGTAATAAAGGAAAATCTCTTTTTGAACATAAAATAGGAAATTTGCAAAAATGATGTTAATTAATATTAGAAAAGAGACTTAGCATTTTAAATCACATTTACTCGGATTCATATTCAATTAAATACGGACTTAGATTTTGCGACAAAAATATAAATATCTCTTAGGCTGTATGGTATTTAGATCACTGAGTTAATACATTTTAAGTAATTCATACGATATTATATTTTAACTCACTAATATCCACGAAGTTGTCTCTGTTGTTTTATTATCTTATAAAAATAATATTTTCTTAAAACTTTAATAACATTATATTATTCATTACATTATATTTTTCTAGATAAAAACTGAGTGTATAAGAAGTAAAACTAAATAAAAAATATCAAAACCTATACAGTAGTGTTTGCGTGATGAGTACACGACTGCAGAACTTTACGTTTTTATTTATATAGAAGATAATCCGTATCGTAAATGTAAATAATAAATAAGTATGGGTACTCTTTTCAATTATTGGTTGTATATCTACCATGAGAAATAACTGTTTTTCTTGGCAATATACTGTAAGATAGAAAATACATTTGGATTACTATTTTTTTACTGCGACCTTTTTTTTTCAAAATACTTCTTCTTAAAGTCTTTTTAAAAAAGTTTTTATGCTACGGGATAGGGTATCGACTTGCACAAATGTAAAGTTGTTTTTTGGCGGGATCTTGGTCTGTCATGTAGTGGTTTTATTTTTTATTCATAATCTTGTGTTACTTGACTCTATATTGTGTAAAATTGGTGGTGTTTTAGGTGATATAGTTTGTTTATTGGGCATAAGTGAAGTGAATGGAAAATAATGCCATGGACCATGAATTCTGAGATGCCACAAAAATTCCATGGAAGGTTCTAACAAGATGGCCACCATCTTGTTAGTTCATTGAAATTATATCAAGAAACTTGTAATATTGATACTCACTTGACAAGGGCAGTAATAGTCTACTAGAAGACTGGTTGCCAAAATGGAATAGAAGAAGAGCTTGAAATACTATTAACTACTCGACATTGGCATTCATTGAAATTATATCAAGAAACTTGTAATATCGATACTCACTTGACAATGGCAGTAATGGTCTACTAGAAGACTGGTTGCCGAAAATGGAATAGAAGAAGAACTTGTAATACTATTAACTACTCCACAATGGCAGTAATAATCTAAAAGATTGGTTGCCAAAAATAAAGTTAAAAAAAATGTAAAGTATAAAAATAAGTTCCAAGCATAAACAAATATGTAAATATAAATTCCTTGCTGACAGCCCTACATGTATGAGTGTAGTTGCGGCCCGCGGGCGCACTATTGATCATAGATCACAATGATATCTAATGATACGGCGCGTGATCGATAAAGGATAGAGGCCTACCCACCGCGGGAGAGCCTTCCACACTGCGGTGAGCGCATCGATTTATTGCCTTGTATCACGTTATGCGTTTACAAACGCGTTACCACAATAACTAATAATTGTATTTCAGGAGATTATTATTGAAGTGAAATTTTTATGGGACGGTAGGGAAAAATTTTAGTCACACGTTAAACGTAAGGTAGGTATGTAATTTGTGTATGTGTTAAGTGAGTATAAGTGTCTGTTTGGGTCTAGTTGTATACCAAAATGAGTCAATGTATAGTTAAGTGAGTCGTTACATTTCAAAATGAGCTTAATTCAATTTTAGCCTTTCCTAATATTTTACGTTATTTCTTAAGATCTTCAAAACAGATTCTTCGGCATGAAACATATTGTTTGAACAGTAAAAAATAAAATATCGCAACAAGGTTAATTGTCACGGTAAACGGATATAGGAGTACAGGACGACCGAAGAAGACACGGGCGTCTGTTTGAATAAGAGTTACATATAAAAGGTATGAATACTAATGAGTTAATAAATGAGAGTGGAAGAAGAAAACACGCTTAGTCGACCCTAACTGTTTGGCATAAAGTCGAAAAAGGCAGAAATGAAGAATATTAATTGTTTAAATAATATTGCTATCAAAAATCCTTACTTTATTAATATTATAAAGGCTTATATGAGTTTGTTTGATACGTTTTCGCCCCCTAACTACTCAATCAATCATCATGACATTTTGTCGTTATCACGTCAGGTTGTCAGGAGTACAAAGAAGGATTTAGAATACCTTTGATTCTAATAAAAGTACTGTTACCGAGAGATAAGTAATATCTTCATTAACGCGGGCGAAACCACAACCAAAAGCTCGCCATAATATAAAATACGTTATTAATATTCCAACCCGATATTTAAACATAAGAATATTTAGCAAGAAAATGAATTAAAAATACCATTTATTAAATACATTAGCAGTAACTGGAAGAAGTTTTTTTTAACAATATTAGCTTTTAGTTTTCTGTTATACTATAATTCTTTATCACTGTGTCAACTAACATTAAATATTTCAACGATTAAAAGAATAGTATAAACAAGTAGTAGGGGGTGATGAAAGGTACATTAAGCCGAGACGCGAGATCGACTCTCTTATACACTGTATAGAAGACATCTTAATTTTCGTATCGTTTTATTTTGAATGCGTGTCAACACTGTAGTCCGGTGAAGCTGTTAAGGCCGTGCAAGGCCAAAAGCGTAGTCAGTTCGAGAAAAAAAAAGGAGTGTTAACAAAATATATGTATAACTCTAGCCTAGAATAAATAGGACTGGTGGCTTACCTCTAGCGTGTTTAATGATTGCGTTGAAAGATATTGGATTGATTCCTGGTATGTCTATCGTTTAGAATAAATCTAACTAAAACTATGTACTTAATAATTTCAGCAAATTTTGACATGGCTATATTAAGATGGTAAATTAATTTCCACAGTTCGCATAATTAAAACGACTTTAAGTTAAGAACATGTCGCCAGGTATCTTATTGATGTTTTCCGTCAGCTCAGCATAAGATTCTGCCTTCATTCCAGACCAAACTCTCAAAACCAAACCATGCGTCTAACACAAAACATAATTGTTCTGCTAAATTCCACGTGGATGAAGTCGCGGGTAACAGGCAATAAGTAGGCTATATAATGTACGTACTATTGAATATCAGAGTAAAGTAGTATGTATATGTATATATATTTTGGCAGGTGGTAGAGCCACGCTGAAGCTATTACTGGTTTCAGATTGAATGGGTTGGCTCGCCCGGGGTAGTACCACCCTCTCATAGAAAACCAACGTGAAGTAACAGTGCTTGCATTATTGCATTTCGTTCGGTCAGTGAGAGCGCCGAAGGGACACCTCCCCTCCCCTCTCCTCTCCCCCCTCCCTCGCTTTTCCCCAAACGCAGGCTGGCAACGCACTTTCGCCTCCACTGGTGTTGGTAGTGTCTATGGACGGTGGCGGTGTCTATGGACGGTGGCGATCACTTAACATCAGGTGACCCACCTGTGCGTTTGCCTGCTATGACATAAAAAAATATGTGTATTTAGTTTTCATTTATTATGAATTCTATTTGTTTAAGGTGTCATTTTACTTTCATAGATATTGTTGTATTATCAAGTTCGTCACCAACGTGTTTTAGCCAGAGATGGGCTCCACACTCACAATAAAATCAAACAGAACATCATTATATAGCTGAGCTAACGATTTTCCTAAAGGTTTCCCACAGTCTGTACGAACCTCCTTGGAGCATACGAAACCGAGATAATTAATTAACTAGAAACATTATCTCCCTATGATACATTATACTTGTCACGTCATCGATCCTTCCAACAGGAATGGAATGACGAATGATGCGAGTTACTCATGATAAATCAAAGGTATTTTACGTAGAATATAACGCAAAATAATTAATTATATTTTTCCCCTGAGGGATTATGTCTTCTAAAATAATTGTGATGAAATGATACACAATGAAAAAAATAAGAAGTGACTTCGTATCGAATATTCCCACAAAAACGCCGAAAAATCTACTAGATACCTATACCTAACCTAGGTTAACGTCAGACCTCGTTTAATAGAGTCATCACGACTGAAAAATACCGTCCAACACCTATAATAAAAGCTCCAAGGTTTTTTATGTAGGCATTGACTTCTATCATAACATATTGTGACGTATGAAAATAGTCTACTGTAGTAAAATTAATACATTACGTTAACTTGCGTAAATCTACAATTTAACCCTTACATGCCTGATTTGTTTCTGCTTATAAAAAATGTGAACGGAAATATATACTAGATAACACGTATCATTTTCTATAAGGTACGTATTTAAGGGTTAACACTCCGTTAATATTAAATGGTGTATTTCGAAAATTATATATAACACCAAGTGAACATAAATTAATATATAACAAAACCTAATACTATAATAATAATTTCGTTACTGGTACCGGTAAGTTTCACAACGTTGACTATATCTGAAACAATCATTGGACATCTAAGGTGACGCTCTGATCATACATCTCTGGCTATTTTCAAGGGATTTAATTTGAATAACATTAATCTTGCTATTCACGTATGTAGAGATTAAAGGACTATACCTAATATGATTATTTCAAGATCATTGATAAAGAAACTCGATTCACTTAAGAGTGCTTTTATGAATCATCTACGGAAATAATGCAGTATTACTAAAATAAACTTAATGGGTATAACGAAACAGTTTGGACCATCGATTCGGCGTTTATTTAATAATGTGTAATATTTAATTTAATAAATAAATCAAAGAATTTTTCACATAATCTAATTTAAATATGGTATATTAAAACATTTTTTAGGGTATTTATGCTCCTTGAATGCTTAAAGTACTAGCTAATTTCCGCCTTTTTGATATACTGTATAGGTTGTAGCGTTTGAACACGATCTCACCTGAAGTTAAAAGAAGACTTGGTTTAAAGTTATTAACAGGCTAGACCTAGAGGCGACTGACTCTCAAGTGTAGGTACCGGAACACACCAACAGATGCTTGGCGACAGATATGTAACTTGAAAGATTAGAGAAAGCCCTACCTCCATGCCATCATTTCGTTACAACATTTTTCTTCACTGAAAGGTCTGACTCAGTTCCTAAGATTCGAATCTACGTCCGTCGAAGCGGTAGCCAAACACACTATCAACTAAGCCACTTAGATTCACACTTTTCTATATCTCCTAAGTAGTAAAAACATTTTTGCCAGACATACCTTCAACTAATTTTGTAAAGGACCGGCATGTTCTAAATACTAGATACTGTAACAAACTGGTCGTCCTTTGTTTCAGACTTAGCAAAACCAGTAATAGTTTCTTAGGTAATACTGTTAGGTTTTACAGTAAGGTCCCAAAACATATTACCGATTTTCCGGACTGTAAATTTAAGCGCCATGTCAAGCGGGTTTTAGTGTCGAAAGGCTATTATAGAGTGGATCAATACGTGAAGGATGGTGACGTCTGGAATTGACTCCTCTCTGTGCATCCACTACAAATGATATTGTAACGTATAATGTATTCAAAATATATATATACATATGTTAAAAAGATGTACCCGATCGAGTTTCTTGCCGGTTCTTCTCTATGACTGGGTTGTTTTCCGAACCGGTGGTAGTTTTGACGTTCATAAGCGCCTTATTAGGGCCTAAACTAAATAAAGTATTTTTGATTTGATTTGATTAAAAGAATTAAACGTTGTATGGCTCTAGTATATAGTTATATTATATTATGTTGAAATAAATAAAAAAAACACAACAAATGAAAGCACGATAGATCAGTTCTAGATGAAACACGTAGGCTTAATGAAACAAAGTCGCGGACATCAGCTTGGATTTGACATAATTGTGAACATACATCAATCGTGTGTTATAATAATCGACTTTATGTATTGCTAGTTGATATTTCATGTTTTTACTAGCAGACAGTTACGTTTTTTTTTTCGAACTGATTACGCTATTGACTAGCAGACAGCTACGTTTTTTTTTTCGAACTGACTACGCTATTGACCTGGCAAGGTCTTAACAGCTTCACCGGACTACTAAGGCGAGCGCTTAAGGCACTCAGCTGATTAGCAGACAGCTATGTATTCGCATGGATTTGCTAACGAATAAAATGAGATAGAACCTTCCCTTCATAGTACGACCATTTACTATTAATAAATTGGTATCTAAACAGCTTAACGTCAAACTGACAATATTTTTGAAGATCTCTCTATTGTTTTTTTTTCAAACGTTTGCTTTTATAGAAGCCTTTGCCCTAATAATTACAAACACAGCAAAAATAATTGGTAATTGATTTTTATTTACATAGAAGATAGATGTCCACTGGATAAGAACTACGTGCAACATCCACAGTTAATCTATATAGGTGGTAAATAGGCCATTGGAATACAATTAACTTTGAATACGCTCATTAGGAACGCCAATCTGTACAGGACTGGATACGTTAGGACTAACTAAAGCTGCGATTTCCGAGATTTCTATACGTTAACAGCAGTTAATCGCAGCCCAATTGGACAGGGGCCAAGTCGCGTTGAGAAGTTCGACGTTAGTGTAAGCCACTGTTACCACGCAACGTTTACGGTCTTCCACGATGCGACATTCCTACGGTTAATATTGATGATTCTAGAAATAGTCTGATTTTAATCCATGTTTCGTATTTACGATCTAACGATTTTAACGATTCATCTGTTAAATTAACATATGTATATCGCTTCGCATCTTTATTTCGAATTTAAAATAGTCTACTATATTATTCATTACTAGCTGAAACCCGTGACTTCGTCTGCGTTGTTAATTATCTTGATAATATATTTTATGTAAAGTGGAAAAAACTGCGCCATTGTGCGTTCATCGCACAAAGCTTATGGGATAAATCTCGATCATTTTCTTTTGCTTCTTACACAGTCCTTATACAAAACATTGAAATATTTCGATTAATTTAATTTAATATAGAGTTATTAGTTTTAAGAAACTATTTGAATTTTTGTATCTAAACCATTCTCGGATTCACTGGAACACACACACACAAAATATTATTAAAATCGGTCCAGCCGTTTAGGAGGAGTTCAGTGACATACACACGTACAGAAGAAATTTATATATAAAGATAATGATAGACGTCTGCGTTCATCACTCAAAGCTACTCGATAGATTACGATCCATTTTTTATACTTTTTTTATTTCTAAGACACTTTTGATTTCCGTCTAAAAATATTACGATAGCTCATTTAACATAAAGTTATTTAAGTTTTAAGAAAATACGATTGTTACAAGGATTGCGCGTTTGGAAACGTGTTTCCTTGCCGTTGAGATTTGGGACGTAAAATATATTTTGTTAAGGTAATAAATACCGCAATAATAATAAAATCACAACCGTTAATAATAACACGAAAGCGACCAAGTTCCGTTGGTCTATTTATTACTGATATAATTGTACAAATACGTACCTACTGATATTTGATCTTTAAAAATATATTTCCCACACTTCATATTTGTATTTTAAATATTATTTACAATCCAGACGTCAATGTCCAAAGTACAGTTGGCTGTTTCAAGTGAGATGTGACGGTTATGACTTCGAATTGGACACGGGAATTTTTTTCGCTCTTCAATATCACAAACGCGCTGTCAAACACGCTATGTCCACTTTCACAATTCTATCCGAGTTAAACAAGACACAGACAATAGGCAATAATGTAGTATATTATTTGTTAATAAAAGAACTGACCGACAAGAATAATTAGTAGTGATGCTATTTTGTAATTTAATGCGGAGTAGATAGTCACTCATAAGAAAAAATATTATTTAGTCCCTGAACTGTCCAAAACCGCAAGGGTTTAAGCTCCATACAAACGAATTTAGATCTTATGACGTCAACAGATTGTTGGCAGTTAAAAAAAAAATACCGTATCTATTACAAAATTTGAAAAACTTGATCAATAACAAATAATGTAATGTAAAAATATAATTTAAAAAAAATTAAATATTTAAAAACGTTATCTGCCATTTTGAGATCTGTGTCTTACAAAATCAGCCAAGGGGTTATTCGTGTCGTTAGATTTCAAAATGAGATAAATCTAATCTTAATCGTTCATATAACATGTTTATTTTTTTTTATATATCCAGGTTTTCATACACCGAGAACGAAGTTCAAATTTTCCCGTAAATAAAGTTTTTATATATTTTTTATGAGTTTCAAATTTTACATGTACAAAGTTGGAAGATCTTGTAAAATAACGTAGAATATTAGAAGCGGCTAAAATTGGATTTCGCTTGTTTTAAAAAGTAACGACACTTTAATTTCTAACTTATGATGGGTTATTGTCCTTTTATTATTTATTTTTTTCGAACTGACTACGCTATTGACCTAGCAAGGTCTTAACAGCTTCACCGGACTAGGTTATTATCCTATTCTTAACTAATATTATAAATTGGAGTGTGAATTTTGTTTGTTACATTATCACGCGTTAACCGTGAGACCGGTCTACATGAAATTTTGCTTATACGTTATCGGGGGTACAACAAAAGGGTATTCAGAAAAGTGTATTCTTCTTGAAGAATATATCAAATCTACATTAAAGCGAGCGAATCTGCAAGCAAAAGCTAGTGTGATATAATTAGTAAAAGTACATGACACGGTTTGATAAGTACAATTCATCTTTTATTAAATGACCACCATTTACTACCGATAAAAAACACGTGCCGTGTCTCAGACCACCTGTGCAGTGAATTTGGACGATTGCAAGCGGTGATAATACTGGTCATATAGGATTCAAAATATTAGGCATATAAAGGTTGCTGTGGTACCCCATTTTAAAAGAACTTTCCACTATACAGCAATGCAATATGTATATTAAATTTGTATTATTAATCCATCCTAATGAAAATGAATATGCGTCAATATTTAAACACAGATAAGTTTGTCACGTTATTCATTTTACTATAATTCGTCACTAGATGGCGGTGTAGAAATTACGACAATAAAAACCGAATGCGGAGGAGCGGACACAGCTCATTAAGTAATCATTAACTAATAGTAGAAATACCAAAGTGATTTTTTTGTTGAGTACACTGTAACATATTAACTACAGGTACAGAGAACAATCGGAATGTTCCCAATAGGTGGGTCAAATATATACTATAATAAATATATACTATAGCAAAACAGCACTAAGCAAAATATATACTATAAGCAAAGCCGCGAGCAAAACCTAGTATAATTATACAAAAAAAAGTGTGTGTGTACTTATGTACACGCGTTAGAAGTTATACTCCTTTGGCGTAACAAGATAAAAATCTTTTCAAAATTTTTATCTTTCGCCTTATTCTACGTTTGTAGAAAAAATGACACGAACAATAGAAAAAAGGTATTTAATACATTGAAAGTTTTAATACAAAGAAATACAAACAACAAATACAAAGAAAAATGTGACTATAGGCAACTTCAGGGTGTCGGTTTTTCGTGACTGGTCCGCGGGCATCGTAAAAATTTACTCTCATCATTTTTCCCTAACGCGCCAAAAGAAGTATAACTTCAAAAATTATGAAGTAAACATACTGCTATTATATTAAACATATTCCAGGACATAAAAAAAATAAACTGATGTATGTTATTACAAATAAATAGTGATAAATAACATAAAATATCCGTGATCCGAGTAGCATGCCTACATGAGTACGCCTCATATACTATATATACATCAATCAAATCGTTTACAAATAGACTGATAAAATCAACATGCGTTATGCCTGGATAAAATCAATCCGTGGTGATCAGACGTGTTTGATTAAAGAGTGATTTCGCCACACGAGTCAAAAGGCTAATAGCGACTACATTAAACTGACCCCGACCGCCCTTTTCGCGTCCAACACACCGAATTAAGGCAATATTGAACGTTAAACGACAGAACAAACGTTCAAGTTTGAGGTTACAAGTAACAAATTTTGTACGCTGCCGAAGCGTTTACTATACGCTATAAATATTTACAGTTCCCGCTAATAGGGTCGTAAAACTAAAATATGACATTTCGGGCGGGACTGCGCGAAAATATTTTCTTAACAATATTTTTTGTACAAATATTAATGCTATTAAATATTCGAAGATAAATCATTTAGTTATAGCTGAGTATACTTGTTGTAAAGGTTTTTCAAAAGTAATTGGGTTTAACATTTTTTTGAAGGGATTATTTAATATTTCACAATTTCAATACAGTTATCAATTGGAATGTAATTAATAAGCAAGATTATTCAGCCGTATGCCCGCGGGTAATATTCTTAAAAGTCTTAAATGTAACTAAAAAATCACTGTCCATGATCCGCCAAAAATGACTGAATAGTCTATTTAACCCGACTAATAAAACGCTTGAGCAGCCTTGTTCTAATAGGTTAGCTAATAAAGAGAAATAAAAAGCGGTAATAAGGCGTATTGTTGCTATGTCATACATAAAAACTAGGCACATACATTTTGTTTTACAGTGAAACTTGGTTAAATGGGACCTGGATAAATGAGAAACCTCTATTATTGAGACTTGCAATGAGGTACCGGTACTTTTTCATTGAATTACCTCTATTAATGGGACTTTTCGAACCTGGTTAAATGATATCTGATTTTTAGGATTTATTCGATGTTTACCTTTATTGGGACTCTGTAACTCAATTCTCTCTATAAATGAGACAAATTAATCGGGTTGGGACAGGTTTTGATACTTTTGTTTACAAACATTAAAATGTCTTTCGCACACGCTTTGTTTGTCAGAACTATCTCAGGTTTTGACCTAAATACAAGGGAGTAAAAGTATACAAAATGCCCAAACGTAAATATAAAACGTTATCAGTGTCTAAAAAATTAAAACTTCAATCAGATTATGATTGTGAGTTCGCGTGATGAACTGTGTAGGGAGCATAGCATAAATGGAATAGCCGTAAATTTCGACCTCTATAGGCGGGAGCCTCTGTTAAGGAGACAACTATAATTTTAAACCTGCCTAATTGGAAAACTGGATTAATGGAAACCCTCAATAAATGGTACAACATCGTTGGTCTCTTGAGATCCCAATTAACCAGGTTCCATTGTATTATTTTTGTGTAAAAGAAAAATTAGCTTATGATTTATAGCTTACGGTATGACGTTGCCTTAATAAAATGTTTTCAATAATAATTTTGATCGACGCACAATAATTTCAAGCTTATGCCTAACCACATGTTTCTTGTACTATTTGTATAAATTTGTTGATGTATGTTCATTGATTATAAGTTTAAAATTGTTAGATAAATTTAATTGGATTGAATAACATATCTGTCAGGTGGATTAGGACCACGACATACAGTAGTCCGGTGAAGCTGTTAAGACCTTGCTAGGTCAATAGCGTAGTCAGTTCGAAAAAAAAAACAAAGGACCACGATATAATAGGTGTAAAAACTCTTAGTGCCACGCCTAGGTATATCAGCTTCCGGGAACAACCGGTGTTTATCCAATAAGTAAGCAGGGTGGTAGAGATCTATAATCGACTACCCTATACCCTGCCACCTTGGAAACAAAGCGCATATGTTGCACTTACTAAAAAAAGAAAAATGAAGAAAATTAGTTCACTCACAAAGTGTTAACAGAAAGGTACTGAACTGTTTCATAGTCTCCTATTAATGTATAGACTAGCGGCTGAGCAGTGGTCGCAACTCCACCATATTGATATTGCTTTTTAAGTTCGGACTTATTTTGGTTCTTTGCTAAACAGCGTTCCATTATAACCATTGTGTTTTAAGTCCGCTGCGAGTTTATACAAATACGTAATCATGTTATAATATTCAATTTATTGAAATACGTATAAGATGATCGATGATAAGGGAATAAAAGGAACTATTTGCAAATCGTTCTATTGATAATACTAAAGTTCTTCAATAGCTACCTACTAAATAAAGAAAATCTGTTAACAAGCTAAGGAGGAAGAGGTTCCTTTTAATACATTACATTGCGGGGTGGTAGGGTGTCTGTACCCGACTGGATCGCGACCACCGTACACCAGGTGGAACACCCGCCATAGTGGCACGTTTGGGAGTGTCGCCTTCCGGGATCAGCCGGTGTATATCCAGCAACGGGGGGGGGCTGTCCCTGACTGGGTCGCTTTCAGGCCGGCATGACAGCGGCGACCGGCGATGGATAGTATGTCTTTCGGTGGTCGCCATTGTTTTTGGATTGTACTGTGCTTACCATCAGGCACAGTACAGTCACTTTGCCGAGCTACAATAAAAAAAAAAAAAAGTTTTAAGCGTTTGAACATAATCTCATCTGATGTTAAATCACCATGTGATACAAAAACATGCTTAAACCTAGAGAGAACTGTAAATGCAGCTCTATATATAATCTCTCAAATGCAGCTACCGGAACGCACTAACAGGTGCATGGCGATAGCTTTTCAACTTGACGGTAGTATCTAGCCAGGCGGACTTGGAAAGGCACTACCAGCATGCTACGGTTTCATCACGATATTTTCCTTCTTTTTTTATTGTAGCAATTCAAAGTGACTGCACTGTGCCTGATGGTGAGCAAAGTACAATCCAAAAACAATGGCGACTACCGAGGGATACGCTATCCCTCACCGGTCGCCACTGTCATGCCGGCCTCCGTAAATGTCTCTTCACGTTACGCTTGAAGGACCCCATGTTATAGGATTACGCTTGAAGGACCCAAAGCTCGGACCCAGTTGCAAGGATATGAACCTACGTTGATCGACGCGGTGTCCGAATACCATCAACTTATATAATCGCTTAAATTTCTTTGTTAACTGTTTTGACTCTCCATATTTATATATGTATAGATAGATACACGTATGTATCATAAATACATATTATAACGATGACTAACCATTACCTAAATCAGCTTTCATACTGTATTACAACGCACAAACAAAAAAGTTAGATCGTTGATTGGAAGTCAAAATAAATAAGAAACAACATACTCTTAACTTCAAGAACGAAATCTAGCAATTACGGCTCTAATGAAGACCAAATGCGCAGCAAGTTCGCCACTGCCAAGTAGAAAGGCACCCACCGTTTATTGACCCAAATTGCTCGTTTTCTTCCCAAGTGATTGTTTACCGCCAGATGTTTATCTTCCTTTGCTCGACAAGGGAATTAGTGTCATTAAGCCATTAAAATGATTTCGTGAAGTTCGCTAACAGGGATTGATTTTCTTTGTCTTTCAATTGCTTTTAGTTTAGTGATACGATCCCATTCCCTTAAATAGTACATGTTGGTTATTTCACAGGCAAATGAATAGAAATTATATTTATTTCCCAACTTAAAATAATATTTTAGTGATGTCATCGTATTTATTGTTACATACACTACTAATTTAACCTTTATAATGCATTTGATTGTATCTAATAATCATTAACACAATTGTAATTAACTCAAGAGCAAAAATAAATACACTACTTAATTAATGCATATGCATATAATATTCTCATTGTTAATACGAATTCCTAAGACACTTGATCATCTTAATTTAAAAATTATCCATTCAAAACTCCAAAGAGAAGCTTTTGAATTTTCTTGAACCATTCCATCTTCTCGACTAGAGCCAATTTGCGATTCTACATCAACAAAAATGGCGAACTTTGAAGCAGTTTTAACGCCTTGGATATTGCTCAGCTGTTTACATCCTCACAAAATGAAACTGCAAGGTAGATTTTGCACAGGTACCTCTCTAGTACATGAATGCTAATCCAACAAAGAATGTAAGTTATTGTATCGAAGTATTATAATACACTACGGAGGTATCCTGACCACCCATCATAATATACCTATTAACAAAGAAGTATCAATATCGGAACCAATTAATAGTGGGCGTCGATAAGCCGGGGCGATGCTACAATTTCATAATATTAATTACGAGACAAAAGTTGTGCGTGGCGCCCCGCCGCGACAATGCCTTCAACTAATGATGGACTGAAACAATGTTTCATTTGGTGTAGGTATGTGCTAACACATGCTCCTTTGTTCGTCGAAGCGTATCAACGCTTAATGAGCTAATTATATATTTATCTCCATCATCGCGACTTGATTTTCTCTACCCGAATGACGCTGATGTAATTATGGAGCAAGTGTTATGATTCAAGCTCGATAATTATTAAAAAAATCAATTTATTAAATAACAAACCAAAACTGTGATTCATATAAACATTATCCAAAGCTTTGCCGTCGCTATATGCGTCATCGTTTATCGTCGCTGTTCATTAGGTTGTGCACTAAATTATACTTAAATAATAGTAATAGGCTTAAAAAAAATTGGCCACGGGTCAATCGAATCCAAAAACTAAGTAACCATCTACGAAAAATTCTGCATCGAATGGTCGTAGTTTTATGCCAATATATTCAGTAGTATTGATGTGATTGAGCCTTCAAAGTAACCTTATTTATTAAGATTGGATAATGTGTAGATATTTTAAGGAGGTAATTATCTAAGATTCTATCGTAAACTTCTTCGAGTTGTGCATTATTAATTGTAATGCATACTTAGTAGGGTAGTTCATTTCCGCAAACATTTTTCTTTTTCGTTCTCATGCAAAATATTAATCTACATATAGAAAAAAAAAATTCTCACCAAGTTTGAGCTCTTAATATTAATTTTAAGTACTTACAATTTAAATTTCAAGTTTTACCATTCAAAATGCATTTATAAAAATCTTTTTTTTTTCAAATTTCTATGCTTACCCACCCGGCTTTTACAATAATGCAAATCGGTTTGATGGAACTTGTGGGGAATTTCACGCTCTTTAAAATAGTCTTAGTGTTTTTTTGTGTAACTCGCACTGGTTCACCAGTAGAAGTCGTCAAAGTACAGTTTTTGAAAAAAATATATTTTCTCTTAATTTTCAATATTTATTATTAATGGTTCAACAATTTAGAAAAGAATATCCAACGTGCGCCAAAAAGCTATATTCAGCTTCAAAATCTTGATGTGTTTTGAATAACATTATAGTAATTATTTGAAATTTTTTAACTTGTTTTTTTATAACTATTTAGATGTTTATCATTTACTTTGACGACTCCTACTAGTGAACCAGTGTGAGTTACACAAAAAAACACTAAGACTATTTTGAATAGCGTGAAATTCCCCACAAGTTCCATCAAACCGATTTGCAATATTGTAAAAGCCGGGTAAGCATTAGAAATTTGAAAAAAAAAAAGATTTTTATAAATGCATTTTGGATGGTAAAATTTTAAATTTAAATTGTAAGTACTTAAAATTAATATTAAGAGCTCAAACTTGGTGAGAATTTTTTTTTTCTGTATATAGATTAATATTATGCATGAGCAACGAAAAAAAAAATGTTTGCGGAAATGAACCACCCTAATACTTAGTTATAAAATTATACATAAAATTTGGTGCTATTTAAATCTATTGGCTAAGAGCGAGCAACGTTTCCACATTCCCCAGTTCGTTAACACGACGTTTAGAGAGATTTAGTATAAATATATTTCAATATTACATTATAGTATCCGTAACTAAGTAACTAGTAGCCCATTCACAATTAGGCCCGCGTTCAAAACGGACACCGCAGCGTATTGAGACGTTGTGTGCCGTCGCGCGTAAACTGCCCACAAATGTACGGTAGGGCGGAGGTCGCACGCACAATGTTCCCGCGACCCGCGAGCCGGAACCACAAGAGCCAATCAGTCGCGCCACTACCGTTCGTTAGAATTAGGGCTGTTCCCGAGTTATAAGAGAATTAATATTATATTTATTTCTCATAGAGATACAATCCCACTTTGGGGTAATTAAATTTATCAGGTTTCTATATTCGCATTTTTTATTATGTATTCCAATAGAGTCAACGCAAGTAGATCTACAAAAGAGAACCAAAAGTTCAATAGCCCATGAATATTATAAAATTTCACGCTAACGTTGTTTTTTTCTAATGAAAAGTGATATAACTAATAAATTATTTCTAAAACTGATGATTTCATATTTTTTACCTATAATTATTTCCTTGACTAATCGGCATCAAAATGTATTTATTCTAATTAATTTCAATAACAAATGATGTTAAAATGACTTTATTTTGGTGCTTATTAAGTTTCATTAATTAACCATTTTCTTATTTCCTATGACTTTTAATATTAGAAATAGTATCTTATTATAAACTAGCGGGCCCGGCAGACGTTGTCACGCCCTAATTATAAAAAAAATCCTGGACAAATTATATACCAAAGCGTTCCCCGTGAATCACTGTATCCACTGGTGGAAACCGCATAAAGATCCGTTCAGTAGTTTTTGAGTTTATCGCGAACAGACAGACAGACAGACGCGGTAGGGGACTTTGTTTTTTTCTATGTAATGATTGTTTAAACTGTTTTTGAATTTATATAAATCATTACGATGACTACATTAAATTATTATTTTTTTTAAATACGATATTTATAAGTATTACGCGGTCAGCGAGTGTGGTGCTTTATGTTTTTTCCCCTGTATATAAAATACGTTGCAGATGAAGTCGCGGGTACCAGCTAGTAAATAATGAGTAGATTATATGGAATGGAAAATAAATTATGAATAAACTGTGTCAGCGTAAATTATAATATTGTGCATATGATTGACTGACAATTTTGTGTGCATTGTTGGCACGTGTTTATAGTTTCAAGTCTAAATTTCCGAACGCACGATGCTTATCCTTCAGCCCACCTATTTCTCCTTCCTAGTACTTACTTGTCTTCTGTCTTTGATCACTGACACATCGTATACATCACACAAAAGTACACATCGAATACATTACTTTATTAAAATAGTGAACTTTGACCGAAAAACACTGCCGACTCTGGACAAAATTAATTCTATGGAAAATAGATAAATTATCGCCACGAGTATGTATACCAGAAAAAGCCGCATTATACAGACCGGTAAATCCTAAAATTCCTTGTAATACCTTGGTCCCAACTAATTTTACACATCATGTATATGTAGCGACTAGAAAGAAACCTGCCAACCCTAGTGACAATGTGCCAGTGAGTTAGTGACACAGTGAGTGCGGTATTCCAACCACATATCTAGATGTTCAGTCACACGTTATAACGTGTTCATATTTAATACCAGTTAGAGTAAGTGTTCTCCTGTTCAATTAGTGTCTATAAACCGGTATGAGAAGGCAATTGCGTTAAATATTATCTAATTCACATCAAAATTGACGTAGGTATACAGGTCCATTGTTCTCATTTTAATTTTAAAATAAGTACCGCTTCTGATGTGTTATATTTTTCAGTTTTTCTCCGGGCCTTTTTTCTTTGCATCAATTAGGACTTTTAGAGGTTGACTAAAATCTAAATCATAGTAGTTTTTAATATAACAATGTAGAAAACGGACACGCGGTCTATCTGATCTTAGGGATTCTTAGGTGATCATTACAGCCTATATAGGTTACTATTCGGCGGGATTGAGTTGGGACGCCGCAGGCATTGAAGATACGGTATAAGATAGATCGGCGGTAGTACTTTATTTTACTAATAGTATTTTACGGCATTATTTTATGGGTTCAACGTTAGTACAAGCCATTACCTGTAAGCCAGCATGTTAAAATAATTCACAAACAGACCGTTATACAACGTACATAGGCTATGGCTTATAGGCATAGCATAATCATATCGTGTATTATAACTACATATGTAGTTAATATGCATACTTGTATATATTTAACACACATGTACAAAACTGACAATTATGTTAGTCATACAAAAGTCGGTCACGTTCGAGAATCAAACCCGTGCTTACGACTAGTACGTTACGAAGCCTATCATGTAACGTGTTAGTGGAAATGTTAGTATTAACTATTAAACAGCTTTGCTTCGCAATTTCACTTGCGTTTAATTTTTCTCGTTCTCAGCCCCGATACCCTACGCCGTGTCACACGGCTTTATTAATTCACTAGTTTTTGTTTGCGGCTTAGCTTGCTTTAATAACGATTTAACATATCCCTCGGGAGGAGTACTTTTTTATGAATGAAAAGTATCCTATGCCCTTTAAAGTCCTTTTAAATAGTTCAGGCGTGAAAGTGTAACAAGCAAATAAACTCACATACGCATTTATAAAATGCTAGCTGTGCCCGTGATTCCGTCCGCGTGGAACCTAATGTGAAAAAACAGTGACTAATAAAATCATATGAATATATTAAGTCCATTTACTTATCAATTTTCTCTAGTACTTAAGTCGCGTCGTCATTAAAATTATATTAACTTTTGATAGAGTGAACCGATTTTAATGAAACCGAAACCAAATGTTACTCGAGGATACGCTTTATGATTTTCTTGGTTAGGTTTTATCGTGACCGCAATTCTTTAGCACTAATGCGTGTTCAAACAAACAGACAAACATTTCTAAAAATTATTGAAAAGTAATTTATTATTTATTCCAAGACACCTGCAACGATTTTTTTCATAAAAATCTAAAAAGTACAGACACGTTACATTTACATTTTTATTATATGTATAGAAGGCAATTTTTATGTTAATTGCTCCGCTCGTAAGAGTTATAGCGTAACGTTAGAGAATCTATAACATTTCTCAATTATTATAGCATAAAATCCATAAATATTTTTTTTTTCATTTCTATAAAACATATTAATATAGTTATTTAATTTTAATTTTATTTTTAAATTTACTACCAATTTATGTATTAGTATATAATTTGTTTTTGTTTTAGCGGACCCTTGTTGTCTTATAAATAAATAAATAATAATAATAAATAATTTTTCGATTCTCACTGGCAATTCCAGAGATTAGAGGGTTAGAAAAGAAATAATCTCTAAATCTTGATAACTTAATACAGATTAGTCCCTGATTAAAATTATGTAATCTAAATATCTTATGTTATTTGAGATTATAAGTAATCTGTTTTACTGTGTGTGGTAAATAAATTTATAACAGTCGTTATAACGACTGTATTGTGTATATAAATAACCACGTTTTACCTATATAATACATAAGTCAATTGTGATACACAAAATATTTGAAAATTCATACGGTAAAGTGAAAAAAAATGGGTTAAAAATCTTCATATAAAAGTAGGTGACTTCGTAGAAAGATCTTCAAAAATATTGACAGAATTGATGTTCAATTATTACAGGGGTGCTGAAATGATCGGTCGCGAGTGCTTTTTAAGTCGATCTCGAGAAAAATATTGCCGATATAGAACTATTCACAGATTTTGTTTTAGTGGATAGATAACTAAAACAAAATGTTTTAGTTAAATTTAAAACAATTTATTTGATCCACAACTAGGGCAGAATAATTCCCTCATCGTTTTCTTTTATCGTTTTTAACAGGAATTACCTACACCTACCTAGACGACAATCCTGCATCATTCGACGGCAGAAAAGCTGTAATGTCGTAACTTGCATTTTGGGCTAAATCACTTTTTACCATATTCTTGTATAAAAAAATACCGCTTCGAATGGTCTTGGTTTCGCTTTCCTACGATTAAATTTTTCATCGATACGACCTTGGTTTTATGCCTAGTTTTAGCACTACACTACACTTTTTTGCCTCTGGTGTAAAGTTGGGTTTTACAAGTTACGACAATTCCACTTTCTTCTCTCGATATATACTTACATCCTTTCGGAGTCAATCGATCGTGGCCTAACAATATTGAGGTGAATCGCCAACAGTTCAATTTTGAGCACCCCTGAGGTATACTATTTTATTCCATTACATGATAGTACTGTAAAGGGAACATTTAATCTCATTTTCTACATTAGTGAACCATCGAAGCCTGGTCGGATAACCAGTTGAACATAATTTGCAGATTTATGGAACACCTATATTTTAGCACACAATATAAAGCCATATAAAGTTCTAGATAGTGTACAATGAGCCCAATTCCTAGAAATTTCTGTATCGTTGTTGGTATTTGAGATATTATACTAATTTTCTCTATTATAATAAAGCTTATTAATCTCGTATTTAAGTTTTTCGTGACTGCGACCGAGAACTGATCCATTGTCAATTGTTAATTTATGTTACAATTAATTATTGAAACCCTATGATTTTATTCCAGAATACGTCGCAGTAGAAAAAGAAGGAAGCTTGTACGTAGTGTCGAACATCCAAGACCGGCCAGGAACGTGATCCGAGGGCCTTCTACCGAGCCTGACTGTCCGGGGCTAGCCCGGCGGTATCACGAATGCAATACTGCAGTAAGTGTGCTTTACAATTATTCGGTTGTCCAGTGATCAACAGTCGACCGTTATTTATTCATATCAAGTCATTCCCTGCTTCAGGCTCACTAAGTCCAAAAACAGTTTTTTAGGTGATAATAGTGTTAGGTTTTATAACAAAGTCCCAAAACACATTACCGATTTGCCGGATAGTGAGTTCAAGAACCATGTCAAACGGGTTTTAATATCTAAAGACTATTATTATAGGGTGAATCTCTGTCCATCCATTAATAACGAATGTAAATATTTATGTTATTGTAAAAATATATAACATGAAAAGATAAACCAGATCGAGTTTCTTGCCGGTTCTTCTCTATGACTGGGTTGTTTTCCGCACCGGTGGTAGCTTTGACGTTCATAAGCGCCTTCTCAGCGCCTAAATTAAATAAAGGATATTTGATTTCGATTTTTTTATTTTTGATAAGGATCGTGAAATATTACGAATAGAGGCTTCGACTCATCGATGGTATGAAAAAAAAAACAATTTTTTAATATTTTTTTCTTCATAACATCAAAGTTCGTCACTAAACACTAGTGAACTTAACAAAAAATAAAGAAAGTCGGTTGACAAACTGACGAGAAAACGGTACGGAACTGTTTTATTTTCATCTACTTATGTATAGATAATTCTTAGCAAAATATAAACATAATTTATTTTAAATCTAATAATAATGTGTACAAATTAGTCTCTTGTATTTATATTATCATGTTTTTTTTTTTAACTTTATTTTTGGCAACCAATCTTTTAGATTATTACTGCCATTGTCGAGTAGTTAATAGTATTACAAGTTCTTCTATTCCATTTTGGCAACCAGTCTTCTAGTAGACCATTACTGCCATTGTCAAATGAGTATCGATATTACAAGTTTCTTGATATAATTTCAATGAATGCCATTGTCGAGTAGTTAATAGTATTTCAAGTTGTTCTTCTATTCCATTTTGGCAACCAGTCTTCTAGTAGACTATTACTGCCATTGTCAAGTGAGTATCAATATTACAAGTTTCTTGATATAATTTCAATGAACTAACAAGATGGTGGCCATCTTGTTAGAACCTTCCATGGATTTTTTGTGGCATCTCAGAATTCATGGTCCGTGGCATTATTTTCCATTCACTTCATTTATGCACAATAAACAAACTATATCACATAAAACACCACCAATTTTACACAATATAGAGTCAAGTAACACAAGATTATGAATAAAAAATAAAGTCCACTACATGACAGACCAAGATCCCGCCAAAAACTCCCAATTATCATATGTTTTATCCTATATCTGTAAAAATGGATATCGATATGTCTGAGATCGCTAAATTCACAACTATACAAACCATCATAGAAGCTGAGTTATTACTGTAATTCGCCACTAGATGGCGTTAGGCTATATTTTATTGCTATTAAAATTTTATAAGTTAACACAATCCATGTCATGTGCGGTTATTAATATATTATAAGAGAACAAAAAAACATAACAATAACTTTATGGTTAATGCTAGTAAAGCTGCGAATATCACTGATTTATTTAATTAATTTTTTAATTTAATAAATTAATTATTTAATAATTGCTTAATTTTTTTAATAGATATTGTGTATATTGTTTAAATGAAAAATAATTAGTTTATTCTAAATTACAGCCATGCCCGGGTTCACAACGAGACTCACGTGCAGATCAGTGCGCGGTATACGATCGCAGACCATTCCGTGGCCGATTTTACACCTGGGTGCCTTATGTAGATGGTAAGTTATACAAATTCCTTGATTAAAAAAATTAAAAGTGACCCGAAGATGACGTATCAAATAAATGCACAGTTCACCTGATAGATAATGGTTACTGCCGTCTATAACTATTTATAAAAAAAATCGTAGAGTTTTAATTTGTAAAACTGTCTGAATTAGTAAAACTATCAATTTAATGTAATATATCATGGCATCGAACTGAAATAGTTAAAAAAAATTATCCGACACGAAATACATATAAGAGTTATTGAGGTATGTATGCTTGGTATATATTTCAATAACTCATATAAGTATGAATATATAGCTCAGTTAGGTTGCGAATTGCATGAACTAGGCAACAGCACAAGCCGAGATGTGCCGTGCACCCTTGAGCTAGTTATCAAAATAAAAACGGCTGAGTGCCTTAAGCGCTCGCCTTAGTGGCCAGATGAAGCTGTTAAGGCGCTACTAGACCAATAGCGTAGTCATTTCGAAAAAAAAGGAATTATCATGGAAATGTTTATGACACTAATTGAATATCATATTAATAGTATTGATACAACTTTGTTTTTCAGGCAATGCACCATGTATCCTTAACTGTCGGCCTCGTGGACAGCAATTTTACGCATCTTTGGCCTTAGTGTCTGACGGCACACCTTGTACGAAGCCAGGCTTCAGAGCTATATGCGTTCAAGGATCATGCAAGGTATGTTTAAATATTAACAAGATTATCTTAATTAAGTTCATTCAATTCAATATGTTAATAATTATTTTGAAGTATTGGTAAAGAATTGGGTTTTACTGAATTCCTTAATTAAATTTTCGTTTTAACGCCATCTATCGACAAGTAGATAAAGCAATACAAACGTTATTTGTTTTAATAATCGATATAGTACTAGAGCCGCCATCTATTATAATATAAGTTAAATAATAATTCTGATAAGAAATTAATATTATACACTGTTATTATATTTTGTTTTATAGTAAAGATATATTAATATTTAATTATGAATTTATTAATAGAATATTTTAGAATGTTAGAAACTATATTATAATTTAGTTTATATTTACTATCAAAGATAGACCATCATATATTATTATGATCGTACTATGTTATATATTTATCTATAAATTCTATTTAAAAAGAACTCTGCATATATAAGTACATGAACAATAATATTTACACATGAACAAACTTAAACATGAATTACAAAATATATATGATACAACAAAATTTTATATGACTGGATTTTGAATACAAAGTTATGGTTGAATAACAGCTATCTTTATGTCTACGATGTAGAAATTCAATAAAAGTGTTAACTTAAACATTATTTGCACTAACCTATACATATCATAAGAATGTAAATCTAACGTGTCTGTACTTTTTCCATTTTCGTGAAAAAAATTATTGCAGGTGGCTAGGAATAAATAATTGAATACATTTCAATCATTTTTAGAAATGCCTGTCTGTCTTTTTGTATGAACACGCATGGTGGTCTTAATATAGTCAGAAGACTTTATTAATCACTGTTTTTTACATAAGGTACCTCGCGATCGAAGTCGCGGGCACAGCTGGTTCATAATAATACATGTTGAATGTTACGTTTATTTTTAATTTCAAAATGAAACAATAAACCCAATGGGAAAACATAAAAATATAATAGGTAATAATAATTACAACCCGCTAAAAAGCTATTGTAAAACTGTAAATATATTTATGGTTTGATTATAATGTTCAATTTATCAAGACTCACAGAATATATAACCTATTTATTTTTTCTTTTCCAATTTTAAATATTACGATGGAGTTTTTGGTGGAATTTTAGTCTGTTATATATATACCTAATGTCTTTTATATTTTATATATAATCTTGTGTTATCTGACTCCATATTTTATAATATTGGTGGCACTTTATGTAATTTAATTTGGTTATTGTGCAGACGTGAAATCGGCGAGAAATATTAATACCACAGAACATTAATTTTGAGATGCCACAAAAAATCCCTGGAAAGTTCGTTCTAACAAGGAGGCCACCATCTCATTAGTACATTGAAATTTTATTATCCCAAGAAACTTGTAACATTATTACCTACTTCGACAGTGGCAGTAATAATCTAGAATATTAGTTATGAAAAATAAAACTAAAAAGAAAATATTACGGTTATATCGATCCAGTTCTATTCTCTAATTTAATCGGAAATACCAAACAATCAAATTTCTGTTCGGATTTAACAAAATTGAAGGTTCATGGAAGGTTTTCAAGGTACCCTGATCCCAAACGTTGAGACCTTAGTAACAATTCGCACAAAACTAGTATGTCGCATTTATATCTTATCCATATTCCTTTTATATCGCATAAAACTATTCCTTTCTACGTGATTATGAATATAAACTTTATAATTCATCAGTGAGTTGTATCAGAAAAATAATTTATTCTTATTTCATCGAAACATCTTCCAGACCGCGTCAAACTTGCGTATAATACATATAGCCAAAAGTTAAAAAAAAAAACATAAGAATCTAAAATTGGCTCAATGTTATACACAGGGCTATTTTTGTCAATTTTGGGGCACGCTAATTTTCGAAAGTAGTAAGTCCATAATTTTTTGTATCTCAAAAAGTGCAAAAATGAACACCTTGTTATTTTAGGTACTTGCGTACGTATAATAGTAAGATACTGTTCCAAAACTTTCTGAACGAAATCCAACTTGCAGCAATTTTCCGAATTTCCCTTTAAGATTACTGCGTGCCCCCGCGTGCACACAATAAAAAGCCCTGGTTATACATATAATACGCATGATAATTAATTTGTATAGTAACTAGCGGGCCCGGCAGACGTTGTCCCGCCCTGACTATAAAAAAATCCTTGACAAATTATATACTAAAACCTTCCTCATGAATCAGTTTATCTACTGGTGAACACCGTAAGAAAATCCGTTGAGTAGTTTTTGAGTTTATCGCGAACAGACAGACAGACAGACGCGGTAGGGGACTTTGTTTTATACTATGTAATGATAGCTAAATTTGTTTTGTTCGCCTATTTCAGAGCAGTCAAAAATACTTTTTCTCAAACATGCATGGAAATATTGTCATTTTTTACGAAAAAAGAGCACTCGAATATCTTTAGTCTGAGTTAATTTCGTTGCGGTGTCCATAAGCACAGATTTTCTCTCTAATACCATATATTTTAAGTTAGTATACTCGTATATGTTTATTAAGCATATATGTGAATTCATATAAGTCTGGATAATATATCGTCGAATAATCATCTTTCTAATATCCACATGACACTTACCGACAAGTCAACTACAGTCATTTTACTGATTTCGATAAAAACACTTATTACTCTATCAACGCATAAATAAATATCTCTCACTACGCATACGATTGAAACTTTAATTGCATAACTATCAGTTCTCACACAGGATTCACTCTCCGGCCATTTGTGATCTCTAGTTGACCTAGACTGCGTGCCGAACCTCCAGGCACTTATCACTCTACCGTACACGTTCCCCTGTAGTTAGCAAATGCTAACTTTAAAACTAATTTGTAAAACTTTCTTCGAGTATCGAATTGATATTTATTTATTTATTTAGAAACACCAACAAGATTTACACTGCAATAGTACATAAGATGCATTTTTAAAGACTCTATATAAGTGCAATCTTAATTATAGGTGATTACGACGTATTTATTATATTCTACAGCAAATAACTTAAGTAAATGAGAAAGTTAAAACAAATACAACAAAAAGAAGAGAAGACACTAACCATCATCATTACATAGTATAAAACAAAGTCCCCTATCGCGTCTGTCTGTCTGTCTGTTCGCGATAAACTCAAAAACTACTGAACGGATCTTTATGCGGTTTTCGCCAGTGGATAAAGTGATTCACGAGGAACGTTTTGGTATATAATTTATCCATGATTTTTTTATAATCAGGGCGGGACAACGTCTGCCGGTCCCGCTAGTATATTCTAATTTTCAGTTTATTTTAAGTTACTTAAGTAAATTTGTTTATAGTGATTGAAGCTATTTATGAATATATCTAGATTAGAGTTTTTAGATTTATAATTATAAAGTTATATTATTCTATTTAGTGGAGAGTAAAGGCCAAAATTTGTTCGAAAATACTTCGTAGCGAATATATTACAACTGAGGCTCTAGGCAGCTTCGCTGGAACAGTTATAATAACTTTGCTTAGTAGTTCAGGTGCGTCCAAGATTCATTAATTTGTATAGAAAAGAGAGATCAAATAACCCTCTGCGATTTTTTAAGCGTTTAAATTAAAATGTTGAAGTCTGTCTTGGTATGTGAGAAGTTTTTTCCGTAAGTGAAAGTTGTATGTCAAATGCCACAAGAATTGTTTTTTTTTTATATATATCTATTACTATATATCATCTGTGGTTATTATTTATGTTTATAAATTATTATAATTACGTCCTTATCTATAGAAATACCGATTTAAGTATGAAATACTGGTTAGTGAGAAGATCGATATTTTTTATTTTAGTTGGAATTCTAAATTCAAATAAATTTTATAATATAGCCATGAAATTTATTTAAAAAATCAGTTGTTCACTTGCTTTCACGGTCATCGTTTTTATAGTGAAACGTCTTATGGTGCAGTTGGGAATATATACGTTACTCATTACGTGTTAAACGTAAGTATGTATAAGTGTCTGTCTGGGTCTAGTAGTGTACCGAAATGATTCAATATATAGTTAACATAAGTATCTATACGGGACTTCGTATAGTATATTGTTTACTAGCAGGCCGGGTAGACGTTATCCCGCCCTGATTATTAAAAAAAATCCTTGACAAATTATATACCAAAATCTTCCTCATGAATGACTCAATCTACTGGTGAAAACAGCGTGCAAATCCGTTCAGTAGTTTTTTAGTTTATCGCGAACAGACAGACAGACAGACGCGGCAGAGGACTTTGTTTTATACTATGTAATAAAATGTAATAATAATGATGATGAGCATTGTCATATATATACAAATATATAATTTAATACATATAAGCCATATATATACTTATGCTCTGTATTTAATAAACAATTTATTTCTATGTGTATTACTTTCAGATACTTATATATCCATGTATTTTACAGTACTCTACTTCTATTTTTTGTACTCTGTACTACAAACCAAAACCTCACGCCGAATTTCAAGCAAATTCTAAAAAACTTGTTTACTTTTCCTTTCTCAATATTAAATATCGCACGTCTATTACATAATACATTTTAAAATTAAAACAACAGTAAGGTTCAACATCAACGAGGTCGTACAACCAATTATAAGAAGTCTCATTAAAATATGTCGGACATAAATTAAACAAAAATGAAAATTCCCGGCAATAACGTATTTTCACAGACAAAACACATAATTCTCGTGATCGTAAAATCAGGATAAGGGCCACATTTGACCGCAGCCGAAGGCATCTAACGGTATCATAGATCGTTTACTATTGTCTTGACAGTAATTGTTGATCGCCTAGAATTCTACACGGAAAGATCTATCTGACGATATATATAAAACAAATGTGTAAGCTTCCTATCTGTTTATGGCACATCTTGTAAGTTACAGTATAACTTCCAAAGCGCATCGTAATAACTTCAGGTTGTCGGTTTTTCGTGACGGTGTGCGCGTGCGTCGTAATAACTTCAGGGTGTCGGTTTTTCGTGACGGTGTGCGCGCGTCGTAATAACTTCAGGGTGTCGGTTTTTCGTGACGGTGTGCGCGCGCATCTTAATAACTTCAGGTTGTCGGTTTTTCGTGACGGTGTGCGCGCGCATCGTAATAATAACTTCAGGGTGTCGGTTTTTCGTGACGATGTGCGCGCGCATCGTAAAAATTTACTCTCATCATTTTTCCCTAACGCGCTAAAAGAAGTATAGCTTAGAAAATAAACACTTTTTATGTTTTAATACAATTTAGCTCAGGTATCTTGCTACTTAATTGTTTTACTGTAATGAACTTGAGGTGAAAATTTCATTTCAAAGTGTTATATGCGAGTTTCAATTTTTATAAGAATGAACCTATATTCATATAAAAAATTGTGAGTGTATATTCTATTTACGCATCTGTTCATTTCCCAGAACCATATATGCGTGATATTGTCTTATAGAATGATAAAACCTATTGTATATATTCGCAGAACATTTGCTGTCAATTATTGAAGAGTTTTCGTGTCTATCTCTGAAGATCTTGATTAAATTATATTATATATTAAAACCTTCCCTGAATAAGTAAATATTTAATCATGGAAACCACATCCAAACCGCATCAGTAGTTTTTGAGAAGATCGTGGACATACAAACATGCATACATACAGGTCGAATTCCTAACAACCTTGTTGGAAGTTGGTTAATAAAAATGATAGGGATCTACCATTGCATGACTTAAAAACAGCTACTGGATATATTTGGATCAATCTTTTTTAGTTTTACTTCTTAAGCACTTGGTTCTCATCTAAAAAATTATCACAATAGCTTCATTTAATATACTGCTATCAAAGTTTTAAATGATGACCAAAAACAAAAATTTTGTTTTCATTTTTAACACTTTTTAAATTTCTACCATATTCTTTGCTCATTATATACATATATTTTTCCATTCTAAATTTATCTAAAATCTAGTAGAACGTTAATACGAAAAAAATGCTATCGAATGGTAATTTTAGTCACAACTAAATTTTTCATACTTATAAGTAATAGTTGAAGTCAGAATTAACTTCTAAACGAAGCCGAACATAGTAGAGCAACAATTTTGTCATAACGATTGAAAGGAAAATTTATAAAGTCAACAAAATATTATTGGATATTAGATTATTGATGCAAATTATACCCAAAGGCTGTGTATGGAATTTTGTAAGGATTTGAGTGATTTATTTGTTCTTTAATATAATCTAAATTGTAAATTGGGTTTGCGTAAAATGACATGATACTTGTTTATTAAATAATTATTTATAGTATAGATAACATAAAAGTATCGATGATAGTTCATAGAGCATGTTCACAAGAATGTCGGTAAAGGGTTCCAGATGTGTATAAACTTATCTAACAACTGACTCATGTCGAAGAGTATCCAATACATAGACCATTTCGACCCGGATAGTTAGGTATATTAATACTAGAGTTTCGGCATGACTGCTTCTAAGTTTTAACACATGTATTAATTAAACTGCGAGTTACATTTATTCCGATATAAGTTAATATATATCAGTTATAATTACTCTGTCAATTACGCTCTTATATTTTTATGCACACTGTACATTTAAAACTACAATGTACATTTGAGTCGGACTTTCCTGAGTTACTTTTTTCCTTTATAATTAAGTACTTAATAAAATTAGAATATTTCGATGGAATATCGTTGATTATTTTACTCCTTGTCAGATATCACATACATTTCCAGATTTTTCCATTAATTAAATATCGACTATAGAAGTGAAAATAAACACTAATTAATATATTTTAAAGGAAGAAAAATCACAACTACTGCTTTAAATATGAATTATTAGGTTTTCTGTTACGCTTTTACCCCTTAATTAAAAATTAAATTGATCATCATGAAAAATGTTACTTACACGTCAACAAGATTACAAAAAAACATATAAGATACATTTCATTCACAAAAAGGGACCGTCTTCGGCTGAGTGCCTTAAGCGCTCGCCTTAGTAGTCCAGTGAAGCTGTTAAGGCCTTGCTAGGCCAATAGCGTAGTCAGTTCGAGAGAAAAAAAGGACCATTTCTGAGGTATAAGTCAAATCTACATTAACGTAGGCAAATCCGCATCCAAAGGCTAGTAAAATAAATTTAAAAAGTCATATTCAAATGACATAAAAAAGCCATGACAATACTGACGTAAGTAATTTATTTATTTTAATTTTAAAAGTGATCAGTTAAGTTTATTTTCAATGTGTTTATTCCTGTAATATTTTGATTGAACTTTTTCATAATACTTTTAGTTGTTTATCAATTTAAAATAATTTCTTGATGGTATTGATTAATCCCGTCCAAAAATTATAAATACAATATGTGATGAAAATCTATTGTCAGTCCGTATCATAACACAGTTTTAAAATTATACAAGACTTCTAGTAAATTTTCTTCTGGCTTTCTGGTATATACTTACTTATTAACCCTGAAATGCGATGGGCCAAAGTACCATGACGTCACATGACACTAATAAACGTTACATTATGTTTATTAGAATTCTCTCTCTATTATGTCTTTCCCATAGACATATCCGAGACATCTAATAAAGAAATTATAAATGTCTTAATAGTGAAATTATGTAAAAATAAAACCAATGGTGTAACAAAACACCCGCAGCTGTATTTACATTATGTCGTACGACAAATTAATTATGGTATAATAACAAGCCGGCAGCAGCACTCTTAGAGAGACCTGTTGCTACATTTGCATCGATCGGTTATTACCAATAGGTCCGTAGTATCAGCGCATGTTGCTTAGACTGAGTAATTTATGTTGATATTATGCATTTACTTAGTAATAATGCCGGTTCGAAGCCCTTAGCGTTACTTTTGAGCGTTTCCGTTATGAGCACCTATTTTACCTGGTTGTTGTTACAGATAACTTTATTAAAATCTCTTTGAAAGATTTTGTCTACAACCTATGTTTTAAAGGAATTATGTATAAGCATTTATTGATCTAGTCAAATAAACTGTACTTGTTATGAATCTCCCCGATCTATGTAGGTTTAAATAAATGCTTTTTGTTTATCTCGTAAGCGTTCCTAGCTCCTATAACATACATCTGATTGCGATGGAGAATTAAGGAGTTGCCGTGCGCATGCTCACGATTCTCTCTGTATTAATACAAACATCTCTTAATAGATGGCGCGCGAATCGTTTCATTTCGAAGATGCCAAGAACTAAATCGTGGATATAGGTGTATAAAGTGCGTGAAAAAGGAATTAATATTCTTTTAATTGGATTATTAATGTTTATTTAATCAATTGGATTTTGTGTTTAATCATAATTTGTTTTTTTCTGGTTAAACAATTGATTTACAGATTTTTAACAAAATTTAAAATTTCAGTAAACAAAACGTGATTTGTTTTATTTAATTATGCAATATGTATACAGAACCCTACGTAATACTTATTTATATAGAAAATATACGAGTATTTCGTTACACTAAAATTTTATTTTATGCTTTATAGCCTGAAAAAGCGCTTAAAGCTACCACCGGTTCGGAAAACAACCTAGTCATCGAGAAGAGCCGGTAAGAAAATTGATCTTGAGAGAATGGGTCCTACTCGCACGGACTAAAACCCCACGGTGAACCGTCCACCGCATTATATGGTCGGCAAGCGATCGGTCCTGCTAACTTACCTGAGAACCGCCCCTGCGGTGGACCCTGGCCTATCTCCTCAGGCTTGGCTACGGTTGCGGGAGGAGTCGGACATGCCGCCTTCCCCTTCCAGCCCTCCTTTGGTGGAGAGCGCTGCTCAGGGGGTCCTCTTTGCGGACCCTCTCCGCCACCTCCTTCTGCAAGATAACCTCCTTGCATAAGGAGGGCACAATATTCCACACATTCTCACAAGAGATCCTCCCCTACCGCCGCAGTCAAAGCGCGGCGCTGCTCCTTCCACGCAGCACACTTCCACAAAATGTGCTGTGCAGTGTCCGTTTCAGCGCCGCACTCGTGGCACGTGGCGGTGGACTCCCTGCGGGCGATTTGATGCAGGTACCAGCTGAAACATCCATGTCCGGTGAGTACCTGTCGCAGATGATGAGTCAGGGAGCCCCAAGCTCTCCCAATCCACTGGTTAACCTTTTCGTGGTACATATTTTTACAAACGTAGATAGTTACATTCGTTTATAGTGGATGCACAGAGAGAGGTGTTATTTCCATTTTCCAGACGTCACCATCGTTCATATATTGATCCATATTCTTAATTAGAATCACATAAAATTGTTTGATAAATGTGACCTGTATAGAAAACCGTAAAATATGTAGATGGAAAAAATAAAACTAGACATGTATTTATTACGCAAATAGCAACTTACAAGTCATTTACCAAATGCCCGTTATCATCCACGAATAATATAGATTTCGACCACGTTAATTTGCTACTTTGACATAAACGCTATATAATTAGAAGGGACCTATTTTAAAATAACTTAATATTAGTGCTATTAAAGGTGACTAAATGTAGTCTGATGGAAAAATAACAACAATTTACACCTAAATAAATGTTTATTGTGTAACATTTGTTCGACTTAGTCATCTGGTCATATATAAGACGTTAGCATTGTTATATCATTTTAACCTATATTTATCATTGGTATAATTTATATAAAAAACAGTAAAACTAGAGTTTCAAGTAACTTTACACGACATTGTTTAATAATATATGCAACGTCTACAAATGCAATGACTAATACTTTTGTCTGAAATAGTGTTCACTTACTTAACGGCGCTGAAAGTGGTGTAAACTTAGAAAACGTAAGATAAAACATAATAAACAATTAAATGAAATTGCCCAAAATTAATAGAAATAAATTAAAATTGATAAAAGTGGTAATAAGAAAATGAAAATTAAAAAAATAGGACACTACTTAGCTTACTTAGATTCTCATGAAGCAACAAAATAATGATTAGTAGAAAGAACTATATAATTTTTAAATGTAAATAACCTATTCCCTAGAAAGTACACTGGGGTCTCAATTACGTTTGACGGGAAACTTAGAAATTGTGCTAACAACAACTGCCATATAATTTGTTTGATCGTAAGGCAATAAGATAAAAGTGGTTTCATGCATAATTGAAAGTGCCGCTAGAGCAACAACTTATAATCTATCCGGTATTTACTGTCCGTCACTTACGGTAACGTTTTCTTGTGTATGAATAGGGATCACATATGCAGGTAGCTATACGGCTTTTGCTTAAACCGTTTTACTTTCCTTATGAGTAGTAATGGTTGCTAGTTTAAGTTAAGAAATGTTTTATACTCTTACTAGCGGACCTGGCGGACGTTGTCCTGCCTTGATAATAAAAAATAGAAATCCCAAAAGTCAACCGCAGCGCCACCTACCGGGTCCAATTGTGAATCTAAACCATTCTCGGATCCACTCGAACACGCACAAAAAATTTCATCAAAATCGGTCCAGTCGTTTAGGAGGAGTTCAGTCACATACACACGCACACAAGAAATATATATATTAAGATTAAAATATTCTTGTTCGATTGAACTGTTGATTTTATGCAGACTAAATATTAAAGGTCGTATGTACATACATTATAAGCCGCTTTATGGCGGGAAGATAAAGTTTAACTATGTAAAACTCGCTGCTCGCCCCGGCGTCGCACGAATGAAATGACACAATCTTCCCTTTACAGTACGACCATGTAACTAAACAAAATAGCATCTGAATAACTGAACGACAATCTGTCAGTATTCTTAAATATCCACTTACTGTCTCCTGCATCATCGAGTCTTGCACTCTTTATATGGAGCAATTTTTTTTCTATTCTGCAGGCTCTTGGTCCGCACCGTTTTTCTGCTTTCGTTCGTTTTTTTTAGTTCTGTTAAAAATCATAATTGAGAACAACTATTGTTATTATTTTACATTTTAGATCCGTTTTTAACTGAGATATGGAGATATTTAGATAGACATTCTATATTATACGATATGTTAAAAATTTTTCTGACAATTACAAACACAACAAATAACGATTTAGCCAAATATGTGCAGCGGTTCTTAAGCGCTTATATACATTCGGCAAAGCTATGTCTTTGAACGCTTTTAAGAATCCTCGTGTATGAAAAACGGGTATTGTTTTCAGATTTTCAATTATATATGATCGAAGGTTTTAATATAACATAGTAAAGGGTCGAGATATTTTGAACTTTAGTCTAGCAGCTATACAGGCTATTTCTAGAAACTATATCACCAACAGATACGGTTTCATCGCAAATGTTTTGTATTGTAGGATTCGAACCTACGTTAATCAATCAAATGGCAATCTTACCACCGAGAATAGGCAAAGATAATATATCTATCTACACAATATCTGTGAAACACGACACAAACAAAAGAATAATGGAATACATAATCGATTTGATTAGAAATAATTATTACAATCATCTATTAATACTATGATGATAGTCAAATATTCAACATTCCTGACTCACTCATAATTATCACTTTAGATTATCCGCTTCCGAATTGGCATGCTAAATATACTCTAAATATTTTAGTGTACACAGTGTCGATAATAGTAACAATTTGCAAATATGATACATGGCGCCGGATTATTCATACCTGTTATACATACTCTTTGTTGCTCAATAGTTACGCTAATAAGTCTAGTGAAGTCATAACATCAATGGATTATATATATGATGTATACGTATGTGGAATTTTATTATATAATAACAAATTCATATGTTTTATGACGTAATTCTAGCAGTATTTAATGACTTTTTCGGCCCCAAGAAGATATTACAAATAATTAAATTTCTTAATAAAATTTGGACTATATCATTAGTTAAAATATAATATTTTGTTTAGATCAATCAAACTATTCCTTGTTCAACATAGCCCCGAAGTATTGTATGAAATTGTTTTCGAAATAGGTATTATTAATAAAACATAATATTAATGTAACAAGTAAGAGATTTTGTGAAAACATATCGAGTTTTCTTAGTTGCTGTACACAAAGTAAGTATATTTACATTGTCTATATATATACTAATATACAATATAATATAGTAATATAGATAATGTATAGGTTTATTACAATACTAGATTTTTGTCACAATTCCGCTCAAATGTAGATTTCACCTATCTCGGAAACAGTACTTTTTCTGAATGAAACTTTTGCTGGCTATTACCCTCATGTAGAAAATCTGCCGCCGAGCACCTATTGATGTATTCTGGCAGCTGCATTTGAAAACACGAGTGAAGAAATGTTTTCCCAAATAAACTAATACAAATCTTATTCTCCATATGCTCATAGTGTTACGAATAACATTGGATTAAAGTTGTAAGTTTCAGTAGATTTAGCACAATGGTATTTTGTAATGAAGTCGACATTTTTTTTTAACTTAGTATATAGTTATTACTTTTTATCAATTACAAAATATTTGTTTAATTAAGAAATAAATTTAAAACTTTATCTCGTCATAAATCATCCCTAAAACTTTACTCCGTTTGCAAATTTGAATTAATGAGTTTCCTTCGACAATATTTATTACGCGGATTATTTTCTGACATCCATATCTAGTCAAATTGAGTTCAGAGTCAGAGCTGTAAATTATTTTAGACTAGTTAAGAGAATATAAATAACATTAGACCAATTTTCTCAAATAATCATCCGACTTTAGCACGAAATACATCACTAAATTTTTATTTATATGTTCCATTATTATACGTAATTCAATCATATAATATACATCATATAACATAATCATATAACACGACATAATATCACATGCTGTTTTATAGAAATAAGTTTATCATTATATATAAATAAAATTGAAATAACCGTCATTTCTCCGAAATAATTTCTAAAAAAGCTGCAACGATTATGACGAGATTGTTAGTGCCGGAACTTGTCAAAATATTATTTAAGTTGTCTTTTGTTTTTTGTCATAGCAGGCAAATGAGCAGGTGGGTCACCTGATGTTAAGTGATCACTACCGTCCATAGATACTAAAAACACCAGGGGAGTCGAAAGTGCGTTGCCAGCCTGTGTTTGGGGGAAAGGTAGGGAGGGGTGAGAGGAGACGAGAGGTGGGCCTCCGACGCTCTCACTGACCTAACACTGCAAGCACTGTTTCTTCACGTCAGTTTTCTATGAGAGGGCGGTACTACCTCGGCCGAGCCGACCCATTCATGCTGAAGCCAGTAATAGCTTCAGCGTGGCTCTACCACCTACATGTGGTAGATTAAGTCATGTATTATGCTTCTCATAGAAGCTCTGCAAACAGTAGAGAAAAATAAAATAAGAGTATAGGATGTATGGGT
Organism: Antheraea yamamai; assembly: GCA_036509395.1. Taxonomy (NCBI): domain Eukaryota; kingdom Metazoa; phylum Arthropoda; class Insecta; order Lepidoptera; family Saturniidae; genus Antheraea; species Antheraea yamamai. Next base: position 9,642,875 of record AP028442.1, on the reverse strand, counting down.
ATAGAAGGTAACTAGTAACTAGAATATCACAATTTAAAAAAAGGCAACCTGCACTTAGTCTAAACGACACAATAAATAAACTTCTATAGTATGCAAATAATTTATATTTTATTACTAAATAATTTACTAATTCTAAAAGTTCTATAACACAGTTCTACGGCGGTTTGTTGATACTCGGATTGTCTATAAATTGCCGAAGTGATTTAAGCAAGTGAACTTTAAAATGTACAGAGTTTAGCTAAAATAGTAATATGTATAATAATGTTAAACATTTGTTCATTTTGTTCCCTATAATGGTATTAGTTAATGCTAGGTATTACATTATCTTCAAATATCGCAGTGTTGTAACAAATTTGAGTAGATTATAGTCTACTAGAGTGTAGTATTCGCATGAAAGACCCGAAGTTTATTATGGTACTAGCTGTACCCGCAGCTCCGCACGCGTTTTTTTAAATCGTATTAAGGAAATATAGAATTGTGAGACTATGTACAATTACAGAAATGCTCTTTAAAGACAATTGTAAGTACGACGCGCACGCCACTAAAAGTAACTTGTAACGTGTACATTAGATATATAAATACAAAGAGCGTGCCAAATGAGGTTTGTCATCAGCAACACATTTGAAATCTTAACCTACCATATAACTACCTCAGTGTTCACTTACACTGTATAAGGAACTAACGAAACAATAACTTAAAATATTATTATTAAGATTTACATTTACATTACATTTAATTAATATACATTGCCCTTATTATAATTAAGATTTTGTGACTATACAAAAAATAAACGCTTGTCTGTTCCGCAAGAAATTGCATTATGGAACACTTTACGTAATACATTTATAATCTAAGATCTTTATAGGAAGACCTCTACATCATTAATGTTATTAATAATTATAATGTCGAATTGTAAACAATAAGCTGATAATTATTTCTCTTATTAAAAATAAAGAATGAGTTGAAATCTTGCTAAATTTCATGCAAACAAAGTCGCGGGTAACAGCTAGTCTAAAATAGAATAACCTCAATTACTTTTTATTAGGTTCGCTATCTACCAGTGAAAATCCCGTGAAAATCGATTTAACCGTTTTGGTGACAGCACAGCGGGTGAAGCTAGTCTAAATTAAAATAAATTAGATTACTTTTTATAAGGTCCGCTATCTGCTAGTGAAAGTCCCAGGAAAATCGGTCTAACCGTTTTGGAGATAGCATTGCGGGCGAAACCACGGTTAACAGCTAGTATAAACTAAAATTGCTAGAATTACTTTTTATAAGATCAGCTATCTGCCAGTGAAAATTGTGTGAAGATCGATCGAACCGTTTTGGAGATAGCATTGCGGGCGAAGTCACGGTTAACTGCTAGTATAAACTAAAATTGCTTCAATTACTTTATATAAGGTCAGCTATCTGCCAGTGAAAGTTTCGTGAAGATCTGTTGAACGGTTTTGAAGATAGTACTGCGGGCGAAGCCACGGTTAACAGCTAGTCTAAATTAAAATAGACTAAATTACTTGAAATGATGTCCGCTATCTGTTGATGATAGTTTGGTGAAAATTGGTCCAATCCTTTTGGAGATAGCATTGTAGACGAAGCCGCAGTTAATACCTAGACTAATTTAGAGTAGCCTAAGAAACCCGCTGTAATTTCAGCTATCTGTCAGTGAAATTCCTGTCAAAATCGGTCTAGCTGTTTCGGAGATTACCCGGAACAAACAGACAGACAGACAGACCGACAAAAATTTTAAAAATTGCATTTTCGTTATCATTAGCGTGTACACTTTCGTACCCAAGCAGTAAAAAAAAATTATTTTGATATTACATACAGACATTTCATTTTTATTATATGTATAGATTAGCTATCATCGTCAGCCTGTGAGAGACCCACTGCAGGGCCCTAGGCCTCTTCCCGAAGGAAGGTATGGGCATAATCACCACGCCAACCCACGATGTATTGGTGATTTCGAACTTTGAGAAATCCACAGTTCTATGTTTTCCCACACACAGTAGTACTACAAGAACATTTCTCAGGTTCAGGTTTCCTCACGATGTTTTCCTTCACCGTCAACCGATAGTGATACCAGTTTAAATTAGTAAATGCACGCGAATTCCGAAAACTTCGTTGGTACACGCCGGGATTCGAACCTGCGAACATCGCAATTATATTCCACCTGTTAAACCACTAGACCACCACGATTTTTTTATTATTAGCTATGTTTTTATTACTTATGAATTTACTAGCTCTTGTTCGCGGCTGCGCTCGTGTTAATGTAAATTAATGTAAATCTGTTTACATTAAATATAATTATCTTCATAAAATGAGTGCTAACTAGAAAGTTTTTGAACACTTTTAATTGTATGGTCAGACATAATCATCCTGATCTGTGGGTACGTGAAGTGCCTAATAAATATTTGAAATATTCTTTAAAAGAAATACGATATTACTGAATTTAAAAACGAAAAGTGCTATGAAACCTAATCTCTTTGAACAACATTATTATTGTTAGCCGTTAAAATACCGTAAAACCAAGCTATTATTCTAAATATAACTTATCTTTACCTAACTTGTTGAAGATATGGAACCAACAATGCATAAGCCAAGAAAATATTTTGTTATGAATTTATTATGTATTTTCGTAAAAAATGTAAATACTATTATTTTAAGTGATACTATTATTTCCAGATTTTTTATCTTAAAAATGTATGCATATTGTTATATAGTTTCTTTTGATTTCGTTTTAAGAGAATTAAAAAAAAAAATTCCCTCGTCATAAGGACTGTACAAAAAATTCTTTACCGTGCTTTATTTAATTCAAAGAAAATACTTGTAATATATTTATGATATACATAATTCATATCTAACCTTTATAATAATAATAATATCATTTATTTCAGACTCATCGTTACACCCATATTTGTGGGTACAATTACAGGTTTAAAAAAATAGTCTTAGTAATAATGATAAAACAGAAAAATAAATTATAAACAAAAACACAGAACACAGGATATAACATTAAGTGGCAGGTCCGAGTGGACCCTCCTGTGATGGTGGAAATTCACTGTACGACGGCACGTAGCCGTATCCAGCGAGCCAGCATCGGAGAGTCCCACCGGTCCACCAGCGCACGTAGTATGCTGTTATAACAAAGTATAGTCTCATATACGTTTATATACGATTTCTTCTTGAAATTAGTATATTGTATACTATGTTAGTAGTTATAACAAAGGTATATATAATTTAATTTTCGTCCGAATTTCCAGGCATAAAAAAGATAGTCTTAAATTGTCTTTCGCTTAGCGAGTGGAAAATTCCAATTACTTATGCAACTGTCAGTCTTTATCCTGACAATTTATTTTAATAATATATCTATGAATTATTCTCGATCTCTTAACGATGGAGCGTTTAAACGGACTAGTTTATTATCCTATTTCTTAGCACAGTAGCACAGCTCGCTACGACTTTCAACAAAATGTAAAGAAAATAGAAAGGTCATATTAAATTATGACAAATAATAAAACAATATCATAATTCTCCACGTTACATATTCTTCCTCCTTTACTCAATCCTGGTCAAATCCAGGTGTATTTACAGTAGTATGTATAATAAATAAAAATAATGCCCCCTACCTTGAAATTACAATGCCCTTAAAAATATCAAAAACCAAGATAAATGATTATAATTAAATTGTTTGTTCATAGTTTGAGACAAAAAAAAATTTAGCGATAGGTATCTAAACTTTTCAGAACATACCACAGTTTGTAACATTCGAGGGCAGATCAATTATGATAATTTTTTTACTTAAATTTGTAACCAACGCTGCCCTACCTCAAATTCGACTCTAGCTACAGCCCTGAGTATGTATCCAGGTGGAGAGTAGTAACTGACATTATAAATAGAAGTATGTCCTATTTCGTCCTTGTGGCTGTTCTGAAAACTTTATAATATTTGGCCAATTGTTCGGCCAAGGTCAGTAAAATACAAATTCCTTGTAATTCTTTTCATGATATCTTAGTTGGATTTCGGTTGACATTCTTTTATATTTTAAAACAATTTGAACAGCTGTCGATGCATTTATTATTCACCTACATTTTTATAGCTCATTGCCGTCTGTATTTATGGTATATTAAAGCAAATTCATTACAGAGCGGAACACTAAAAATGTATATCTATAGGACTATTGTTTATTATTACTAGTAATGTTTAATCGTAAATCAGACTATACCTGCCCACTAACATTCATCCGTAATCCTGATGGTGCTTCCGCCAGATTTCAAGCTCGAATAAACACTCGCCAAAAATAAAGAAGACAAAAGAGCAGTTGCGGTTATGTTAATGTGATCGTAAATTTTTAAAGAATGTAAAATATTTTGAATTGCCCCTTTTAGCTGTTTCATTTCTAATATATCTTTAGTCCGGTGTTTATTGAAGACAGTCCGGTATGTTTTGAATTTGAATTTATTTTAAGATTGATATATCTGCTTCTAAACATTTTTCTAAATTCTTTCTTAAATGCCATACTGAATTCGTCGAGATTAATGTATTGCCGGCTTAATTCGAATCATGAGTAATTATGTAAAAGTAACAAGAAACAAAGATAAAATTCCAATTTTGTCACGGTCAAGTAATTAGATGGAAACTATACTGTAACTAGCTGAACCGCGCAACTTCGTCTGCGTGAAATCGGTTACCTACCGGTTCCAATTGTATTTCCAAACTTGAAAAATTTTAAAAACTTAGAATTGGATTACAGCGACTGACACCGTTTTCAATTGTGAAACCAAACATTTCAAGGACTCAGTCAAACACATGCTTAGTTGGTTTAGTAAGTGACTTAGGCATATGTGGAAGAAATTTCAATGAGGCGGATTTAGCGCGATCGGTCATGCAGCAACATCAATAATTTCATTCTGTTTGAAATATAAACGACCGATGAATCATTTGGATATTGTTCATACAAAAATACTAAAACCGCGAATACAAAATGGGAGAGTGGGGTTAGGAAGGTCACATTGTGGGGTTATAGGTTAACTTTGATGGTAAACAAAAGAAAATGCAAAAAGAAAAATGTCACAAATATTGAAAAAAATGTCCGGATAGAGACACTCTAATCACCTAAAGCTATTAAATATATTTTACAACATTACTCATACCTACCAAATATACATTTGAAATTTCATAAAAATCGGTCCAACCGTTTCGGAGGAGTTCTAACACAAACACAGTGACACGAGATTTTTATATATTAGGGATATTAGCCTAGATTTCCTTCGTTAAGACAAGGAATTAACAAGTTATTAACCAAATAAAATTATACTTAATACTAATCTTTCTCTGAATCATTCACAGATGTTTGTAAGTTCTAAAATTCTTAAAAGAAAAGGAAATAAATTGTCTAATGGTGTTGCCACATAATTCGAATTCGGACAGTTGCAAAATGCAAGCCCACGTGTCTTCGTGGGCGTCACCATAAAAGCTTCCGACGATTGAATTAATACTTACTATTGTTTGTGACGCTGATCTTACCCGTAGTTTACGTTACATTTTTCAACCATTGATGTATTTTACACATGACCTACATAAATTACGCCTTCATGTTCCACGTAGCCACATTTCACCAAAAATCTCTTAGCGTTTAGCTAAATATGATAAGTATGTTATAACAGCTGGTCGTGAACTCTGTATTATTTAAAGACATAAAATTTGATTTGAGATTCTTAAACGTTCGCCAAACATCAAACATTTAATATGCAAAATTGTACGAATGTAAATATTACGTTTTTGTATTAAAATAAACACGGCGATCAGAAAGTTAGCAATGTGTGAACAAATATCATATTATTAACAAAATGATAGATGTCTTCCATTATGCGGACATCATTTAAAAACTAATTGATAGATTTTACTAGTCTTTACGTCTAAAAAATATATCACGATAGATTCATCATTACATATTATAAAACAAAGTTCTCTGCCACGTCTGCCTGTCTGTCTGTTCGCGATAAACTCACAAACCACTGAACGGTTTTCATGCGGTTTCTACTAGTAGATAGTGTGATTAATGGGGAAGGTTTAGTTATATAATTTGTCATGTTTTTTTTTTATTATCAGGGCGGGATATCCTCCGCCAGACCCGCTAGTATAATCTAATAAATATAAGCCAAAGAAGTTTCATTTCCTCTGCGTGTACACACTGATACACGCACTGTTTAGGTACAGCTGTTTTTGTGACCATGGAAAACATTTGTACATGTTCACTAGAAACTAACAAATATTTAATGCTCTTTATATAAAGGACGGTTTAGGTATATAATTAATCTACTTATATACCTATTAATAATTTGTCTAGGTTTTTTTATTAGCAGGGTGGGACAACGTCCGCCGGGCACGCTAGTTTACTATTAGATTATTTAAGTAAAAAAAACTATGATTATTATAAGCACTACGCATTCAGCGATGTGTCTTTTTGCCGTGGGGAAGTAGATAATTATAACAACACAGACTAAGTACGGGTATCAACTAGTATAAAGTATATTTGTTAAGGAAGAACTTAGTAGCTCTTCATAATTTCATGAAGCGATAAAATATATACAATATTTAGATGTGAATAAAGTCCACGTAATAATTGCATATTCGTACTTGTTAATGGTTTACTGCTTCAAACTGGTAAAGATTCGTTTGTTCTTGCAAATTTACCTGTTACAGATGATATTATCCCATTATTTTAAAATAATTTCTTCACATTTTCTGATTACCTCTATCCAATAATTGCAAAATTACGATGATTTATGTAGATCATTAGAAATATAATAATTTTTGAATATTCGCTAGTAACTTACATATCTCAAAGGAGGTCTCTTAATTGATTTGGAAATTTAAAACAGATCGAAAGGGATGGAATACCTCACGAAGAATAGATAAACAAAGCCTACAAATTATGTATAATATACAGTATTTAATTTTAAACCTTGAACCATAACCAAAAGCTCTCAGTTTTCTTTACCTTTTTATCTATACATAAAATACCATTGAAGTATCTGCTGGTTGTGTGAGCTTATTTTTAAAACGACTAAACCGATTTAGACAATAATTTTAGTGGCAGACAGACGATTTTTTAGACTATTATTAAGGCTACATATCTTTACGCTTTTTTATAGGGCATGCAATATGATAAAAGTTTATTAGGATCAAAGTAAAAGACGGCAATGAATATTGATAAATTACGTAGTTATAACGGTTGCACATGATAAATATATTTTTAAACGCCACAATATCATACTTATACCTTAACCAGCCTGATCGAGTTTTCGATACCTCGGTTCATCGATACAAAACGATTGCATGAGATGCATGAGAGAAGATTACAAGTGGCAGAAATGCGAATGTTAAAATGTATGGTATAATCAGAATAGATAAGATAAGGAATGAGTATGTCAAAGAAAATTTGAAAGTAGCACCAACGACAAAATAGTTAAGGACAAATAGGTTAGTATGGTATGGGCATGTGATGAGAAGAAATGAAAGTTATGTGTCTAAAAAAGTTTTGAGTATGAAGATGGAGGGTTCGAGGAGTGAAGGAAGACCGAAAATGTTTGTTGAATGAAAAATGATAGGTGTATAAAAGGTGTGAATACTGAAATGGGGAACATATGACAGCGGGGAGAATGGAAGAAGAAATCACGTTGTACCAACCCTACATAGACGGGATGAGAGTATGAAGATGACAACCTTCACTTAGTTAATCGTAGTGTTAAACGAAAACAGCGAATAACAGTTTTAACAGTGGCTTCAATATTCATTTCCTTAACAGATAAAGGTGTACGGGAAATTAAATATCTTTGAGTAAATACACGTAACTCGAAAATTACATAACAAATACGAGTCATCCGATTTGTTATTTCAATTATTTTTAGTTTAACATATTTAGTAAGATAAACATATCGATTTAAAGGTACGTAGATTAACAGTAACCTCGACGGTATTGTAACGGAATTAAAATGTACGCAAAACTTCGGATGGTTTCGTACATCACAGAATGTACTAAATATGTGTATACGAGTTCGGGATTGTTAAAACTTTTCCTGATGGTTTTAATGTTTCAACAGATCAGATCCGTTTAACTTTTGAAACGCGGTTATGATGCTGTGTTTTATTATAGGAATATTTCAAAAGGTTACATACGTTGTTATTATTTATAACCTTTAAGTGCAAAATGACATGGCATTTAGAGTATATACGAAGTAACTGGCACAAAATTTTAAACAATATACTGAAGTAGGTGATTTTAATAACTTTGAAGTTTTGTAATACAGCTTGTGATAAGAGTTTACTTGTAGAAATAGTCACGTAAGGAAAAAGCGTTATATCCTCTCTGTGCGTATGATTTTTTCTATTGATACGAGTGAGCGTGTGTATGGATATCGAAGTTGCAGCAGAGAAGTATATACTGTGTAAGTGTAAGTATTGACTGATCCTGGAATCTAAATTTTTTTTATTATATTATAAGAGGCAAACGAACAGGCGTGTCACCTGATGTTAAGTGATCACCGCCGTCCATAGTGACTAACAACACCAGGAAAGTCACCCCTGTGTTTGGGGGGAAGGGGGGGAAAGGGTTGGGGAAGGGAGAGGAGGGGAGAGGAGAGGGGTTGGGCATCCGGCGCTCTCACTGGCCGAACGAAACGCAACAATGCAAGCACTTTTACATCACGTCGGTTTTCTGTGAGAGGGTGGTACTTCCCCTGGGCGAGCCGACCCATTCATGCTGAAACCAGTAATATCTTCAGCGTGGCTCTACCATTTACAAAACTACAACATACTATAAAATTGTCAGGCTGTAGAGTTTGTCATTGTCTGTATAGTGATTGCAACCCATTTGGGTACATATCACCCCTTGTGATTAATCTCAAAACGCAAAATGCCTAACAAGATACTTTTTTGGATGCATCAGCTGATGTATGGTAGTTGCAGTCCAGCCGGACACGATTTCTGTCTCGGATATCTATCTAATCAATATCCATATACCACTATTAAGTATTAGATTCATATATTTTACTCCAAATCTTATTATTTCCGAATAGTTGTTCTGACAATTTCCGTTGCTAGACTATTTATAGGAATTGCCAATGTCTCGCTCAATATCAATGTAACTTTTTTTAATATTTGTAAAAGAAATAAGTATGGATGGCTAAGCTACTTTAGATATTTCAAGCCTTTGCTCTGATCCTTCACTTTGGTGCGTGACCCGCGTTAAAGGTGCCTAATAATATATTTGCTCTTTGAAGTCTATTCTTATATATTTTTTTATCATATCACTGATTGTGTAAGTGTTCAAAAATCTTCGTTCATCAAAAGTGACATTTAATTATGAGTCAGATAACACCAAATTACTTAATTTATCGTTAAGCCATAATTCATATTTATTGCATTTAATGATCCTTTACTTAATAAAGGATTAATTTACTTACTTTACTTAATTTAATGATCACTTCATTCATGTACAAATTATTATTAAAAATCACAGCGATTACATGACTAAGTACTTATATTGCGTTAACTGTAATAAATATGTCATACGAATAATGACAATTCATTAATTAATTGCTAATAAAACAGTTTAAGTGATTGACAACGCTTCAATTCAATTAATTCCTAATTAAAAAGTCGATTTAATTATTGGAAAACTAGAATATATGTTTTCAGCTTTTTTGTTTTATATTATTTCTTTTAATCTATAGAGATATTTTTAGGTCACACATTTGTAATACATTTTCTTACCAAGCGCTCTCGATTTATAGCGGCATATTGTCGTAAAGTTATAGGCGGAATATTAAGCAAGTAATTACATAAAAATAATATATACTATATTAATATATAGTCGGAATTTCCAACAATATTTTAAGATAATTTTTAAACAGTTTGGAAATCTGTATGAGAGAGGTTGCTATATAATAAATATAGGAAATTTTATATTAATATACGTATCCTATTTTAATATCAAATAAAGTTATTTTAGAACCTACTGAAAATTTTAAGCGAGATACCTACAAGAAAGACATTTTCATATTTGTTCACGATTGTATCTCTTTTACTGCGTAAGAAACACGGTTATCGAATAAATACTATATTATATATATATATATTTCTTTATTTATTTAAATATTTTCAGATAATTATTAATTTTAGTAAAGTTAGGACCGATTGAATCAAAAGATCGCGAGTCTCATACTCCATATGAATGTCTTTTTAAGCAGAATTTTCAAATGTTTTTCTGGATATTATGTATCTATAGCTGTTTAAATATCATAAGACAAGCTATGCTTAGTTTGGAAACAAATCGCCTTGAGTGCAATAATATCGTCATATTAATTGTTATCAGTTAATATTTCCGGTGGCTATTCCAATGGAATCAAAAAGAAATAAAACCCATTCGTAGATTATAAAAGTCGTATCTACATGTTACAGTATCTATAGCGCGTTACACTTTATTATTTGCACTGGGCGACAACTGCATAAACTGATAAGATATGGCTCGGCTGTTCGCAACCCAATCCGTATCTTCTTAGGTGTGCCGTAATTAATATTTAAATCGGTCATTATTATCAATGAATGTTGTTTTACAAATGGAAATGATATTATCAATGATATTATTGATATTGCCCACTGGGTCAGGAGTATTAATTTGTCCAAAATTGTCCGCTCGATATATCGAACACCTAATCTAGATTAATTCCGAATTATTTGGTAATTCACCTTCAATGTTTACGGATTGCAGTTTTTCTTTTGTTACTCTAATACAATATATATATTTTTTACTGTATACATAATTCTTAGTATAAAATATTAGCTGTTACCCGCGGCAACGACCGTGCCGATTTTAGCAAGATATTTTTTGTTCCGTGTAAACGTGCGCGCTGGACACTGCTTTTTTAATTGATTATATTCGCGCGGAACTCTATTTTGAATATAAAATAAGTCTACAACAAAATTAGTCTAACCGTTTCGGAAATTACCCAGAACATACAGACAGACCAGAATTTTAAAATGTTTTTTTTATGTTTTTTTTTTGTCATAAGTAGGTACCGTATATTATTCTATATCAATCTAGTACAAAACTGTTATTTCGACATTACAAACAGGCACTTTAATTTTATTTATGTGTATAAATATCCACGAGACAAATGCTAAAGCCACTTTTGTCACAAATAAATAGTACTTGTGGTGTAATTTCTTTGATACAAAGAATCCGGTCGACCTAAGGAGTAGTCATCTATTGCGATTGTCTTCAGGACTACTCAGCTAATTTCTGAAACTACGAGACTAAGAGAAGATGAGTTATAAAAAGGGAATGTTTTGGTTGCCTGTCAAAATATCTACACATGTGACGTCTTCGTTTTCCCTGATTAACATTTTTGAATACCTTCAATACTACAATCTCATTTGAAATTAAATAATAATATGATCTAAGATGTCAAACATGCTAAACTCAGAGGGGACTAGTTTTCAAGTGCAGCTGCCAGAACACACCTATAAGTGGTTGACAGATAGTGGACTTAGGAAAAGCCACGGTTTCACCAACAATGATTTTCTTTACCGAAAACTACGGTTCATTCACAAGGATTCGAACACGCTAACCTCTCATTATCTCCATTATTTAGGTGCGGTGAGAGGTATTTTTGGCAGGAGATAAATTTATAATTTCGCGTCATGACATGCTAGTAAGCGTGACCGATCATATGGCGCTTGCGCGGCTTGGCGACAGACTAGCGACGCGTAATACTAGGCTTGTTCACATCTAATATTGAGATTGTGTAGCCTATAATACATCATCATTACATAGTATAAAACAAAGTCCCCTACCGCGTCTGTCTGTCTGTATGTTCGCGATAAACTCAAAAACAACTGAACGGATTTTCATGCGGTTTTCACCAGTAGATAAAGTGATTCATGAGGAAGATTTTAGTATATAATTTGTCAAGGATTTTTTTATAATCAGGGCGGGACAACGTCTGCCGGGCCCGCTAGTTAATTAATTATAAAGTGTACAAAATGTATGTAATTATTGTTCGGAACGCCAATATGTGAAAACCAGACTAATTTGAATAATGTCAATTCACAAATTAGGAAATTTAAATAATTCACACTATAATAAATTGTATTGAGTTTTTACTTCTATCGGCGGTCCTTATGACTGCCTCGGTTTTGTTTTTGCTATTATAATTAACGCGTATGAAAATCACGTGCGTTTGCTAGTATAATGTGTATTCTAGGTATATATGATGAGCCTGTACCATATTCCGTGGCTATGTACCCGAATACCGGTGATGCTACATCGGCGCCAAACGTTAGCGCATTGACCGAATATAATCGTCTGAATCACTGACGTACGCATACGGTGTTACTTAACATTCCTATCGAATGTTGTTCACATAATTACATAAATAAATCATTACATTTATGTAACCCACGGTCTAATTTTAATATTATTATATATTCTAATGGTATTTCGCTTTGTCTCTTTAAAAATGCGCTTTAGATATACATATTATTAACATTAATGTATTTCAAGCCTATCGTAATATTATGTTAAAGAAAAAAAGGAGACGAATATTCTGAGTAGCTGTTTATAATATTCATAGCTTTATTGTAATATTTCAATGTTGCCAATAGCACTCATAAATATGTACCAGATATATTTTGAATTATATTAAGGAAATGTAGATAGAGTTCAACTAAAAATACAGCAATTACGATGTAATTCTTTTGGAAAGCTACTTATTTGACATCTACAATAGCTTTACTTGCGTCGTATTGTTAATATTAATTAATGTAATGATTATTTTTATAATATATATTAAATTTTTTAGAAAGTGGATATAGTGTAGTGTAGTCTTCATATACAAATGGTACAAAAGTTGATGTGCTGCAGCGCCCTCTATAAGTGGGTTATAGTAAAATGGATATAATTAGCATCTCCGTGATAAAGACTTAGGTTTGCTAACGTTCATGGTTATCGGTCAAAGGGTGTTGAACTTTATAAAATTAATACCCATAGTTCACATTTTGAAGACAATAAACAGCATCTACGATTGTGTTGTAGTTTCCCTCTATGCTTCATGATATAAGAAAGTTCGTTTCACAAAGAGGACTGTAAAACGAACTGCGATTAAAAACAACCCAAGCATGTCTACGTATGGGAAACCTTCGATCTTTGTCCGCTGAAACATGCGACGTTGTTTACAGAAACGTAGCGGAGATAATCTTTAAACAAATTTATCTACGTAGTGTGTAAATTTGGTTAAAATCATTAGTCTATTTTTGACCAAGGCCTCAAGTTCATTGCGCCGGACCGTATAGGGACGCTCGTAATAATTATAAGACAGATTATAAATCTCACTAGGCATGACTTCAACCTCGAAGTACACCCTAAAATGACAAATACACATTAACGTGACGTAATATTATACATTATTTAAAAGTCGTTAATGTACAATTAATTATAGTTTGTACAAGCAGTGTTAAACATTGTTCTATATAATCTATATATCTAATCTAATAATTAGTAATATTGGTACGTTTGCTGAAATGTTTTCCCATCAATCATGTTCAAACGGCTGAATGGGTTTCATTGAAATTTGGCACAGAAATCGACTATGACGTGGAATAAGGTATATAACAATTATTTTTGATTATTTTATCGCGGACAGTCAATAACTTGTTATAAATAAAACTACTGAACCAACTTCAATGTAGATTTCAGATAAGTTTGAATGCGAGGAAGGATCTAGGCTATAAATAATTGCATTTTGTAGGAGTTGAACAACAAGACAACAACATTGTACTATCATTTCCATTTTTATCGCATAAGCTACGATCTTGTGTAATTTCAAAACGTTTATACGTAAACGAAGTGGGGAGAATTAGCTAGTAATGAATATATACATTAATCGATAACAGATTATTTATGTAAGTTTCCAACTAAGTAAATTAGTTAAAATAACTACATAAATTATCTAGAAAAAAAACCTTACAAAAGTACTTATATATTTGTACTATGGATATTAAAATCGACATTGATACATAAACGATGTTATTACAAAAAAGTTAAATACTTGCTTTAAAAAGGTTTCGAATTAAGTGCACCGCGCTCATCCGAGGCAAGTTCGCGTTATCCGTTTTCGCAAGTCTGACCTAACGCAACCAAAGCGAGATAAAAGAGCAAGATAGCGAACATTCAGCGACCGCGGTGCATTTAATTCGAAGCCTTTTTAAAGCAAGTATTCAATACGTATTTAACTTTTTCATAATAACACCGTAATAGTTTATAATATGTATTCAAGCAATTGCTCTGAGAAGGTATCATGAAATGAATTGCAAGAATTTAGTTTTTTGTACACTTACTATAAACTATGTTTACTACGTTACTAATTTACTTCGAATATTGTGTTACTTTCCTTATTTGCTTATTAAAGCAATATAAAAAAAAAAACTAAACGAAGTTTACCGAATAATGCCCGTCAAATTGACTGCAAAGTTAACACGACATCCAATTGCAAAAGTGTAGTTATTTCTACAACTGTTATAAACTGTGGTTTTATAACAAAACCTTGAAAATGAGACCATCGAACTGATTGTGTGTTCGACGTATACAATATTATTATAGAATTATCGATTCATGGACATAATTGTATCCAATATCGACTATAGATAATGGTAATGCTAGTGAAAATTTTGAATAATTTCTTTGATGGATGCTTTTGAAATATATGCAGTTTTGAAATATTACTATACACAGATATAACAGTGATATAAATGCGACAATGAGTTTGTTTGTTTGTTACGCTTTTACGATTTAATAACTCAGCTGGTCATTATAAAATTTTGCTTACACGAGGTCAGGGGTATATAAAAGGACCTTTTATCTAGAAAAGTGCTGTTCGAGGAAGGGATGAATCATAATTCATAACGCTAGTATAATAATAAATCGTCATATCTGCGCGTTTACGCTTGTCTCGTTCCAAGTTTAATCGCTGTACGTCTAAACAAGAGTACAAGGGTAGTTGGGTTCTGTAGTAAAATGGACCACGATAACCATACAGGTTGTGATGTTTCCCCTATAGGCCGGCATGATAGTGGTAACTAGGTGTCAAAATTATAATAAAACCATTAGTTATTTCGCGAATAAGTATAGATTTCAATAAATTTAAAACACCCAAATTATCATGTACAAATAAATAACATATCACATCTAGATAGCCTCTATATCTTCGTCAATATCGTGTAAACTGTTAAATTACGTTACCCGGGAATGATTTATGACTACTGCGCTGACATTTTGCTGTTCAATTTATAGGTAATCAGGCTTCGAGTTCACCGACGTCGTATGTAAAACGATTTCAAAATACAATATTTTAAATTTAAAACAATGAAATATGTTTTAAAATTATTTAAAAGTGATATTTTTCTATACTCCAATCAGATCGGTTACATCTTATGTTGATACCTTCATTCCTAATTTGTAAATCCGAAGTAACGAACGTAACTGAGGTCAACGTCATTGCTTTGGATTACATTTGTGTTTCTTAAAAGGAAATCGCTGCGGTCTGAATAATGCGAGGTGACACTCAGATGGAAGTATTTGTCGACAGCGTGGGTCTCAAATCTTAATCAAGCCGCGAAGGTTCGATGGTGTGCATTAGTATATGATATTCTATATAAATATACGGTGATTCTGGGTTGATGATATATGAATCTATTTGTTATTTTTGAAAGGAAAATAACACCAATAACTGATCTCTAATTACCTCATTTGCTGAAATAATATCTTAGTTTAAGTACAGGGCCTTAGCCTGATCTAATTAATGTATTTGTTCACACCGATCTATTTACGACTTTGACTTCCAAACGCTCACACTAATTATGAACGCCATAAACCATCTGACTTCTTCTAGCTCTACGGCTATCGAGTTTAATCTCTGTAGGTCTTAAAGCACAATACCTTTGATTTCAATTTTAGGTAAAAGTCTGTATTTATATCTGGGGCATTTAGCACGAAACCGATAGGGGAAAATGTGGGGTTTGGAAATTCGTTTACAACAACCCAATTACTGATATTTTTAGAAGGTTTTATTTTATATTTTTAGAACAAATAATTTTCCTATCTGAGAGGTTTATTAGTTAAGAAGGCCTTTGTATATTGTTGTTATAACTAATAAAAAATGTTATGCCATTTTAATTTTCAAATAAGGTTCAAACTTTAAATTATTTCTATCACTAAGCCCGAAGTAAGTGTTTAAATCTGAATTCGAATATCTCTCAAAATAACTATAAATATAAATAGAGCTAAGAATATTATTCATTATATACTAAAATCTTCTAAATATTATCGACACTAGATCGATTGTCGCTTACTTAGGTCCATTGATAAACATGAAAAAAAAACATACTTGTGAAAAACTGCTGCGATTGTGTGTATGTAGGCATAATTACTTTAAATTTCATTGTAATTTTGTATCACTGCTCATATGTTCTAATAGTGAGTATTAAATAAAGGAACAACACTGCTTAAAAAGAAAAAAGATTTTAGTTCATAACTAGCTCGTATCTGCCACCTCGTCTACGTTAGTTCTTATCTTAAGAATGTATTTTACGTACAGAGAAAAAACATAGAAAAATTAAAAGCAAACATGCTCGTATATTTTGCTTATAATATTTCTTTGTAAACAATATCACAGTTCCTTTAATTCCTCTAGCGCATTCGCATCACTCCGCTTGCTCCATTTCACATTTCATTGAGCGCGTACTGCCTTTAGAATCATAGTTTATTAAAACTATCATTTCATTCATACAACAATCATCATTAAATAAATATATTTTGAATAGTAAATTTTATATACTTACAAACTGCAAAATTTTCCGTGTTATTTATGTTTAAAAAATAAATTTCAAAAAACCTTTACTAGCCTTTGATTTTACAACTAAAAGTCATAATAAGTCTATGTATCTTCTAGAAGTTGAATATGAATTAATCTATATTTTTTAATTGTCCGCGTTACGTGAAATGCTCCAAGAACCACCGAGATATGTTACAATGAATGGAAAACATTTGTTTGGTTTATACTCTCTTTCATAATTATCATTAAAATGTACCATCATGAGGACTAAAGAACTTTCTAAGCCTAGTCATACAAGTTAACGCGTTTACTTCGAACTAGTCTTTTATCAGCGTATCAGATAAACGAGATCAATTGAGTGGAATATAATTCTACAATTTACAACGACTATTCCTACGGTTAAACCCGACGATTTATACATTACAGTGTGCTATGTTGTGTTATGCCAATCGGGAATACAATACTTGAGGTAAATAATATAATTACCAAAAATAATATACTGATTTTTTTTTATAGAATAAGAACATTATTTCAGTACAGTTCGACATGTATAGACGGTTTTTTTTAACTTTATTCTTGGCAATCAATCTTTTAGATTATTACTGTCATTGTCGAGTAGTTAATATTATTACAAGTTAGTGTCGTGCGATCATTTCAATGTCAATGTTCCAACAAGATGGTGGCTCCTTTGTTACAACTTTCCAGGGAATTTTTGTGGCATCTCAGAATTCATGCTCCGTGGTATTATTTTTCATTCACTGCGCTTATGCACAATAAACAAACTATATTACATAAAACACCACCAATTTTATACAATATAGAGTCAAGTAAGACAAGATTATAAATAAAATATAAAATCCACTACATGACAGACGAAAGTACCGTCAAAAACTCAAATAGACGATTTTATTTTAAATTTCGAATTTTATTCCACAGATCCACACAGAATTATTGTTTATGGCAAGGGCAATTAGTCGCGTATATCTTAATAATATAGTTGTAAAAATAATTTACACCTAGTCTATATGTACGATTTATCCAAGTAGATAAATTAATTACCTGGATTCAAAAAAAATGAAACCAAATTCTAAATTAGTAATTCCATACTATTTCCTCTAGATTTTTCTTACTTTCATGATCTAAAAATATTCCGGGTATTACTACTTTGTTTTAAGATAGCCTTTCCTTTATATATGGAGTTTTAGTTTTTAAGTAGTGCCTTATCATTTTTAATAAATGAAATCTGGTTAATCGCGGTACATCGAATAATTCTTAATAAAAAAATGTTCTCAAAAAATATTAAAACATCCGCTTAAATCGACCTTATTATTCTAATAAAGTGGTTTAGTATATTACAAACAATATAAGGTAAACATTATCTGCAGAAGCGCATATTTTTCGCTATTAAGTGTACCGGTTATCATAGAATAGTGAAGGGCGATTTAAATAGAAAATCGATAAAACATTTCACTTCAAAAATCATTATTTATTGAAGTGAAACTTCTTATGGCACGGTAGGGAACATTTTTGTGTAAATTGCACATGTCTGTATTTCTCAGATTTTTGTTTCAATAAGTAATTAAATACATTCCAATTGTCTTTAGAAATGTCTACCTATTTGTTTGTGCACGCATCCCTGCTAAAATATAACGCTTATGATAAAACGTTATAAAGAAAATTATGAAGTATAGGATGTAGTAACATTTAATTTATTAAAATCGGTTCACAAGATATTGCAATTTGAACGATGACGCGAGTTATGTACAAGAGAAACGTAGGTAGGCAAATCCATTTCCGTCTCATTCAAAAACCTGGGCATTTGACAGTATGTCTCATATCCAGTGTATATCTATATTATTATTACTATAATTAAACTGTAGCTAGGCCAAATCTGTACATTAAATATTAAAAAAAGATATATAATCGTGGTGAAAAATGTTGTTACCCATTAAACGCAAGGTATGTATGTATTTGTGTATGTAAGTATGGTAGGTAGTAATTTTGTAGGTGGTAGAGCCACGCTGAAGCTATTATTGGTTTCAGCATGAATGGGTCGGGTTGTCCGAGGTACTACCACCCGACCCACAGAAAACCGACGTGAAGTAACAGTGTTTGCATTGTTGCGTTTCGTTCGGTCAGTGAGAGCGTCGGATACCCACCTCTCCTTCCCCCTCTCCCGTTACCCCCAAACACAGGCTGGAAACGCACTTGCGACTCCCCTGGTGTTGCAAGTGTCTATGGACGGTGGTGATCACTTAACATCAGGTGACCCACCTGTTCGTTTGTCTCCTATGCCATAAAAAAAGAGTATGTATAAATATCTGTCTGGATCTGGTAGTATACCAAAATGAGTAAATGTATAGTTAAGTATGTATACTACGGGACTTCGTATAGTACATAGTTTATGAGCATCCTCATATATAATTGAATACATATAAGCCAAAAAAGTATCACTGCCTCCGCGTATATACACTGATACACGTGCTGTTTCCTTCTGAACGCTAGGGCGTACTTTATAATGAAATTCAACATTAAAACAGAGACAATTTAATATGTAATAAACGAACGTAATAAATATCATTTAATAATAAGTCACAAAACTGTTAGCCTGAATTTTAAATCGACTTTCTACCTAATTGAATTTACTCGAATGACGTCAATATTCGCCTCGTTATGAAAATTGAAGTCGCCCAACTCTACAGCATCGTGACGTGACCACGCGCCCCGTGGTATGCAGTACGCAAACATTTTTATCACTTCGCTAAAATGATTGCATAATTTAATGTTTCGGTATAATATTTACAACATTCCTTCGTGAAAAAAGATTACAAAATTCAAATGAGATCATGGTTAAAGAAGGCAATTGTATTTCCAATTTGATTTACATGAATTTACACCAATTCTTTTAACTTGAAGTTGTAAACGCACGAACTAATAACGATTTATTATACTCTATCGTTTTCTAGAATAACACAAAAGTTAATAGTATTGAAATATGTCACCAAAATAGATTTTAAAATCGATATTAGTTTAGTTGGAAATCCTTTATACGTAAATTTGAAATACCTTTTGGATTTATTATTTTCGAAACACGTAGTCATAAAATCTTTTTTCCCTTTTTTGTATCATAGGAGGCAAACGAACAGGTGGCTCACATGATTACGACCGTCCATAGACATTGGCAACACCACAGGAGTCGCAAGTGCGTTGCCAGCCTCTGTTTGGGAGAAGGGGAGTGGGGAAGTGGGAAGGGGGAGGGGAATTGGGTATCCGGCGCTCTCACTGACCGAACGAAACGCAACAATGCAAGCAACGTTACTTCACGTCGGTTTTCTGTGAGAGGGTGGTACTACCCCAGGCGAGCCGAACCATTAATGCTGAAACTGGTAATAGCTTCAGCGTGGCTCTACCACCTACAGAATCTATAGTTTTATGTTAAAGCCCACTCTAACTCTCTGTATACTTAAGTATTAATAAATGTTTTATTTTTAAAGATGAATGTTTGTGCGTAAAATATTTTTAAAAGGAATATTTAAAAGTCGATACAACATTTTGCGGAATACACGATTGATTGATACGTGTTTATTTATACATCCGATTTATTTGTAACAAATATTTTGATCCATTGACGTTGATGTTTGTAAGTGAAGAGGGATTGTAATATATTGTAAGGTAAATAAAATTGTTTCAATGTATCCTATTTTAAAATGGATCTTCGATTGTATTTTCAGTTTAACATTTCAATAAATATTTGGATGTCAAAATACTGTAATCTAAACCAAAGCGCTTATAATTTAAAACGTATAATAAATCAATATCGGTAATTTATAGACTGTTTTACATTTACGAACGAGGAACGGAAATATAGCTATTTTTAAATAATTATATAGCAGGGAAATTATTATTTTTATCACTGCTATTCCATAAGTGATTAATAACGATCTGCTATATTTTAACAATATTTTCGCACCGTCTCAGCATAAATTTCAAATAGCTATAAGTACCATATGTTTCGGGAACAAATTTTAAATTTATAGTTACCATATGACATTATACCATATTTCATATCATATAAAAAACGAACAAAGTTTACAAAATGATAATTATCACATGTTAAATTATTTTTAATTTCATATAAAAAATAGCTGTGATACATGATGTGTGACATACGAACAAGGACTGAGGTGTGGTGCCTCGGGTGCCAGTATCTCACCAACCACACCCTTCAGACCCTCAGCAGGGCTAGCCCTGTTGGTTCTGGGTATGGTGAGAAGTAAATCTTCACAAATTTTACATAATAATCAAAACACCGTGACGAATAGTATCTAGTATGTAATGTGATGGTAAAAATATATTAGAAAAATGACTAATACGGAAGTATAACGGAATTCCCTGGTGGCTCTATTCGCAAATTGACACTAATGTGTTATTCTTAGTCGGAATTTGTTTATGGAAATCACATATTATGAATAGTTTTAATAGTTTTATCTACATAATAAATATTAATGGGTTTATTAACAAACACAAAAAAATAAAGTATTATGTTTCATATTACATAATTAATTTCGTTAGTTTTTCATAATTTTATTCAAAACAAATTATCATGTTTTATCTCATCGTACAATCATAAGAATTTATATTTACACTAGCTGATGCCCGCTACTTTTTCTGGGATATCCTTTTTTGTTTAACATTTCCTTAAATGTATGGAGCCTTTAATTTTAATAATTATCATTTTGTATCATTACTGCCTACCTCTATAGCCTTTTACTGATGTTAAGTAAGTTTCTTCCAACTTTATAATTACTCCTTAGCCCGGATAGAAAAGCGAATTGTATGTAGACCAATTAACATTATGTAAATTCCTAGATAACAGTAAGTTTCGTCAAAATCGGATTAGCGGCTTCGGAGATTAGCTTGGAAAAATCAAAAGATCCTTTGATCTTAATTAAAACTATACCGATGATAATGTTAGCAGAATTATTAATATTCATTATTTGCATTTATATATAGTCTATATACGTTACAACGTAAATATTCGAATTGATTATGATTCAATTATTTTTATTGTATGAGACGTTATATAATCTAAGTTATTCCGTGCCGAATCCCGAATTTATTTTGCTTATTTTATCCCATTTCATGTTTGTCAAGCAGACAGCCTTGTTATATTATATTAAACTATCTTGTGGTCGTGGCTTTGCCTGTCATAATGTAGTTAAAGTTATTTTTAATACTTCGGATTATTTTTCAGGATGAACTATTGTAAATTCACTTTATATGTCCTATTATTTGTTTTAAATTTTAAGTTCATATAAGAAGTCAGGCACCTGCTTAAAAATTTGAATAAAATTATCTATGATAAATCTCATCTCCTATTTTAGACACATTGCCAAATGCTGAAATAGATGTTTATTTAATAGGAAGCTCTTAGCTAAATTTCAAGTCACTAAGTGAAGATTTTTTTGTGCCCTATAGAATCTTTACCAGCTTCGTATGGGTGGGTATATACGATTTAAAAAAAGCACTTCTTAATAAGTCTCTACGCTACAAAATTAAACTACTGTTCAAATTTTATATTTCTGGCTTCAGTGGTCTCGGCTGTGCGTCGATGAATCAATCAGCTCCTTTATATAGATTTACAAATTGATTTATTCAGTGTATATAATTTACAGTAATATTGGGGTCGGCACTGATTACAAAGCGTATCGCAGATATCATAATTTCTTATAATTAGTAAACAACAGTGACTTAAACATATCTAATAAATAAATAACTTAATATTTGGTTAAATTGGAAATGAAAGTCCACATACAAACTTACTATACACAACTTATTTCAACAAAGCAAGCTTGTTCAAACCGTATCAATGTAACCGTAAGACATTTCACCGGTATCTAACATTTCGCAATATCACTTAACCACTTACCATCAGATGTAATCACGAAGGGCATCGTTGTTTACATAGAGCCGGCCGGCCGTTATCATCACGCTCCCATTTGCTAGGAGCTGGCAGATCAGCTAATTACACCTGTCTGTCAAATGTTACTTATCTCGAAGGTTTTATCGTCCACTTACCCGTTCATTTACGAAGCAGTATTATAATTATACGTTCAAATAAGAGACATTTGTCGCTAGTCGCTACACGAGACGTGTGACGGGGTCGTTATGTCTATAAAGATTATGTTTACGATGTGAACTGATATGCGGAGCTTTCTGGCTTAGATAAATTGATGAGGGAAGCGGAAGGGCGTTAATGTTTTATATGCATTATATTTCTCACAATGTTGTAGTATCTATTTTTAATTTTAACGCCTGAAGTCCTTGAATCGTATTAATACGTCACTGATCGTAGTGATATCGTTTATTAGTTTGCGCAAAGAATATTTTAAAGATACTGGTGACCGTCTGCTAGTCGAAATTCAACCATAGTTCATTAATGTTTTAAGTTTCAATTTTATTAACTGTTTTTTATCAAATAGTGTACCTATAAGTTTTATATACTCGTATGTATTTTGATGGTATAAATAAAACGATTTCTCATTTTTTCACTAATGTCACTAAGGTTCACCAACAGCTATTAAACAAAAACATAAAAATAAGGAAACCGCTTGACCAATAGCAGACAAAAGGTATATACTGAACAGTTTTATCTTCACCTATTTATATATACAACTACAATCACTACTAACTACACTACATGCTCTGTAGGTGGTAGAGCCATGCTAAAGCTATTACTGGTTTCAGCATTGAATGGGTCGGCTCATCCGGGGTAGTACCACCCTCTCACAGAAAACCGACGTGAAGTAACAGTGCTGGCATTGTTACGTGTTGTTCGGTCAGTGAGAGCGCCGGAGGATCACCTCCCCTCCCCTCAATCCTCCCCTCTCCCCCTTCCCCCCAAACATAGGCTGGCAACGCACTTGCGACTTCTCTGGTGTTGCTAGTGTCTATGGACGGCGGTGATCACTTAACATCAGGTGACCCGTCTGTTCGTTTGCCTCCTATGACATAAAAAAAATAATCTAAGCTGATGATCTCAGCATAAATGACAGTGTGGTCTAAAATGGTAAATACAAATAAATGCTAAAATGGCTACAAGGGACTGGCTTTCAAATGCATCTGCTGGAACACTCTTATGTGTGCTTCGAGACAGATTTTTCAACTTGAGAATGATAACTAGCCAGATAAGCTTTGAAATATCCCTACCATCATGCTCTGGTTACATCTTGATATCTTTCTTCATCGTAATCTCGGGTATATTAAGAATTCGAAGCTACATCGATCGGTGCGGTGTCGGGACTAATCACTAAGCCATCATCAATTAGGTATAGGAGTGATACAATTTGTGCAAAATTCAACTGCGCTATAAGCATTAGTTTTTGCAATGTTATGTTGCGGTCTGAAGAGTTTCATTAGCAACATATTCCGTTCCTTCTTTGTCTTCGGATTTAGCAAGCAACCTATGATTAACCAACCTATCTTACGCCTACAGTACTCTGTTATAGACAGCTCGAAACATCAGGATGGTTGGGTGCCTCTTTAATTCTTTCATTTCTTAAAACAAAACTAAATGGACTTGTTCCATTCTCACCACTTCTTCTTAAATACTAATAATCTTCACAATACCTACTACGAACACTTGTTTATATTTACATTATCTTTAATCTGTCCTCAAAGTGATGTTACCTCTAGAAACTTCTAACTTCTGTATATTCAATTACCTTACAGGTAAAAATGGTAATATAATTTAAGATAAATTAATTTAGACTTATCATTCCTTTCTTGCCAATTTCGACCACAGTGATCTCTTAACTATTATGCTGGTAGTATATGGAAGTTAGTAGAAATGTAAGTAAAAAATATCTTTAGTAATTATTTCTTTTATACAGTATAAATATGGGGATATTTGTGACATCATTTAATAATGGTGCATGGTTTGCGTTCAATGGTAGTTGAACTAATGTTCTTGTGTATCTTGTTTGAAGTGAAATTTCTTATGAAAGGGTTTTCAAATTCTGATCCGCAAACTTTTTGTGTGGAGATGAGTGTTGGGGATAAACACTGTGTCGGTTAGAGAGGGAGCAGTGTCTCGCTTGGCTTCGAGGATTGGAGAACAGTGAGACATACATACTTCTAGCTTTTTTTTTAATTTTTCAATTTTACTGCGTGTAAAATTCACACAACTTTTTTATACATTATGTCTTAACTTTGGGCTCAAATCTGAACTAAAATTAGATGTCAATGGGCCCTAAGATAGTTACGCCCTAAACCTAGAGGGGAATAGGCTCTCAAAGGTAGCTACAGGAATATCTACTACACATAGTTTTTTAACAATGGGTTTCAATTTGAAAATGTTAGCAAATGTGACGGACTTAGAAAAAACCTATCACCATACTATGGTTTCAATATGGTGTTTCCTTTAATCTAAAGTTCGGGATCATTGAAAGATTTGAACCTGCATTGATCGTTCGATATAGCTAATAACGCTACTACAAAGGTACTTTGTAAACCGTAAAATTGAACAAAGTCAATGGTCTACCAATAGCAGAAGCATCTAATTCTTACAACTAAATACGGTATCAACAAAATCATTCATGTTTCTTAAAATAAATCGGTCTGTTTGGTATACTATATATATGCAGAGTTACATCCCTACACCGTGTTTCATTGTTCTGAGAAATTTTTGTATATAAGTTAAATATATATACAGATATATTTACTGAACCCTTATAATTTATTGTCTGTAACCACTCAATCTAAATACGGAGATCAAACAAAGACTTGGACATGTTTATTTCGACGAGTCTGTTGAAGAAAACCAGAGCACTGAGGTGTATAAGTTTTAAAGACAACAATAATTTTACTCTGACAGTCCTCAATATGAATTTGTTACCAATGAATCGACAGAAATATACAAAACTAACTTCTCACGCCGACTACACACCGGTGTACTAATGTTTTCTAAATAATAAGAATGTAAATCTAAAGTGTCCATACTTTTTAGATTTTTGTGAAAAAAATCGTTGCAGAACGTTGTCTGAATAAAAAAATGCGTGCGTGTATCAGTGTACACACGTAAGAAGTGAAACTTCTTTATGGCATCATTTTTCGAAAAATGATCTACTATATTTACAACTTTACAGAAAAAAAAAAACCGAATTTGATCATTGTGAGTGCACCTTTAGAAAAAAAAAACGGAATCTGATCATTGTGAGCGCACCTTTAGAAATAAACATGGCGCGTAACGGAAAAATGTACAGAAATTAAGATGACGCGTAACCGAAAAACGTTACATACGTTTTTACATGCTCTAAAATTCCTCCCTACGTCGATAAAGAAGTTTCACTTCAATAATACATTTCAATGATTTTTAGAAATATCTGTCTGTCTGTTTGTATGGACACTCATCACTGCTGAATTACTGCTTTCACGATAAAACCTTACCAAGAAAATAATAAAGCATATCCTCGAGGAACAAAGTCTTGTTTTGTTAAAATCGGTTCACTCTATCAAAAGTTATTGTAATTTTAATAACGACGTGACTTAAGTACGAGAGAAAAGTTTATAAGTAACTTAATATAGTCAGAAGTTTATTACTCACTTTTTTTACATTAGGTTCCACGCTGACAGAGTCGCGGGCACAGCTAGCTGAAAATAAAAGCAAATCTTTCATTTACATTACGACCATCATTAACTTCATCTTACCCTTATACCATATAAGTTGGGTCATGTTTTACTCTACTACTCTCCACTGTCAGATGTCATCTTAGTGTTGACACCTTCTATACACATGATCTTTCACACAATTTATCCATATCTTTTTTGCTCTTCCTCTACTTACATATTCGTATACCTTCATACTCAAACCTTTACTATAACCACCATGTAATTACATTAAAAAAAAACTGAGCAACTAAACGTCAATCTGTCAATTCTGACAATATTTGCGAAGATCGCCATTATTGGAAAGTATATTGCTCATTTTTTATACGGAGATTTATTAACCCAAATTGTTCATATTTCCGTCCGATTTTTAAAATATTTTCTTTACGTAAAGTACTATGTAAGAAGTACATTGAAAACTAACAAATGAGAATCTGTAATGAATTGTATCTGTCATATACTCGATATAATATAAATACAAAGATAATAACATTTTAGCAACTGAATATGAATTGCTGATTCCTAAATACCGCCACCTGATATCGGATTAGTGAAATGGGTTACTCTATGTATATCACTGTTGTTATCTAATGGTTAGAGTAAAAGTAAACAAAGGATAATATAATGGTATTATTACAAATAACAATAAATTGTTCGTTTTAATAACTCTAGTGGTACAACTGATTTAGAAAAGTCAGGTTATTATTTTGGTGTTATTATGATCTCTTCGCGTCGTAAACACATGTGTCGAGTTTCAATGTGTTTGCTTACATTAAATATAGACGGAAACATTTAGGAAAATTCAGATAATGCTGTTATTTTTATTATTAACTAGCGGGTCCGGCAGATGTTGTCCCGCCCTGGTTATAAAAAAATCCTTGACAAATTATATATTAAAACCTTCCTCATGAATCACTTTATCCATTGATAAAAACCGCATGCAAATCCGTTGAGTAGTTTTTGAGTTTAACGCGAACAGACAGACAGACAGACGCGGTAAAGGACTTTGTTTTATACTATGTAATGATTTTTAATGAACCATAAACCAATATCAAATCACAATTTTATATTATATTTTTTTTTTTACATTGTTTATAGGGGCTTTTATTCCACCGAACATATCAACCCCATTGTTCCCCAATCCTTCTAACTCTATCATGAGAGTCGTTGATGAGGTATCATAACCAGGTCATACAGCATCTTAGGTTCACCCGAATAGGGTTCAGCCAAGATGCTGTGATAGATACCTATGTTCTGGCAACTACTTTTTATATTACTCATAATCGACTCTCTTTCGTTGCGGTTCTTACCACACTCCATCATCAAGTGATGCACGTCCTCAATTTTTCTGCATACATCGCAGTTGTGAGATTCTGCTTTCCTCATTAGGTATGCAAAACGTCTCGATGGATAGTGTTTCGAACGGAGTCTTAATGCTACCTTAACATATTGTCGGTTACATTCATTAAACCACGGTATATGAAAAGGCTGACACTGTATTGTTTTGTACCAGATACCTTTTTCCTTACTTCTCTCATCAAAATATTCTTTCCAATTATTATAAAACATTTCTTTCAACTTTGGCAGCACTTCCCAATAATTTACTTTAACCACGGGAATGCAGGTTATTCGATTTCTATATATTGTATGTCCAAATGGGAATCAATGTTGCATTTTGGAAAGATATAGCCTACGGATGACAAGTATTACGTAAAAACCTAAACCGTATAATATAGGAGATACTTCGGGTTTAATATTAGATTCAGGATACCATAAAAAGTATACACTTTAAATTAAACTTAAATAAAGAAACAATTTACATATTTATTCTTTTCAAAATAATCAGATAAAATATTTTCTACAATTCCTTCAAATGAATATTGTTACCTGTTAAAGATATACATGTATAGTTAACCAACAAAGCGTATCTCTAGGTTTATTACTATTATTTTATCTATGAAGTCACAGAGCCATCTTAAAATGAAAATGTATTTGTTACTCGCAAACACGCCCACAATTCTATTTATATAGTGCCCGTGACTGTTTCGGAATATGACTATATAGTTATACAAATAAAAACTGGACTGAGCTGATATTTCACAATTACAACTTCTTTATACACTCAGCAACGATATTATCGACATTATTAACATAAATTGTCTATACATATAGTGTAAAGTGTCTGTACTTTTTAGATATTTGTGAAAAAAATTGTTGCAGGTGTCTTGGAATATTATTATAATATTGTGCTGATGCGACTCCCACAGCTCATCAGGGGGGGTCTACCATATTGACTACCTCAGACCGCAGTTGAGGCCACTTAGGTGGGGACAACATCTGTCGGAGGAGCAGACGTAGTGCCGATTAGGCAATCCCTGCTCCCCCGGCGAAAAGGTGTAAGAACGTACCATGGGGTTTTAGTTCGTGCGACTCGGGCATATCCATTCTCTACTGTCCGGCGGGATGGGTATCCGTTAGTGATTTCCCTAAGAAAAACAATGATATTTCACAATTACAACTTCTTTATACACTCAGCAACGATATTATCGACATTATTAACATAAATTGTCTATACATATAGTGTAAAGTGTCTGTACTTTTTAGATATTTGTGAAAAAAATTGTTGCAGGTGTCTTGGAATATTATTATAATATTGTGCTGATGCGACTCCCACAGCTCATCAGGGGGGGTCTACCATATTGACTCCCTCAGACCGCAGTTGAGGCCACTTAGGTGGGGACAACACCTGTCGGAGGAGCAGATGTAGTGCCGATTAGACAGTCCCTGCTCCCCCGGCGAAAAGGTGTAAGAACGTACCATGGGGTTTTAGTTCGTGCGACTCGGTCATATCCATCCTCTACTGTCCGGCGGGATGAATATCCGTTAGGAATTTCCCCAAGTAAAAAAAAGGTGTCTTGGAATAAGTAATAAAATACATTTCAATCATTTTTTTAAATGCCTGTCTGTCTGTTTATGTGTTTGTGTGAACACGCATCACTGCTAAAGTACCGTGTTCACAATAAAACCACATCAAGAATACCATAAAACATGTCTTCGAGAATAGCTTAGTCTTTGTTTCATTAAAATCGGTCCACTCTATCAAAAATTATTGTAATTTTAATGAGGATGCAGTATAAGTACGACAGAAAAGTAGACAATATAGATGGACTTCAGGTGACTTTATTAATCACCGTTCTTTTGCATATGGTACGTATGTACGAAGTCGCGGGCACAGCTAGTATGGAAATAAATCTAAAAAAACGTTGTATTCTCACTGAAAAGAAAACGGAATATGTTCTTAATAGTACTAAGCTTTTTTTATCCATTAAGAGTCTTTCTAATTGTTATTAAATTATTCGCGTAAATGGTTATAAGATAGTATGTTCTCTACTGGATACCATATTCAAACTGAAAAGTAAATTATCTTCATCTTCGCAAGCCTATAAAACAAATAAGCAGATACCTATTACTTATTTACTGTAATGCCAGACCAGACACATTACATTTTCTCATGTGAATGTCTATAAAATATATCCGTAGCTATGTATGTAGGTACGATGTACAATTTATGCTCGTTTAAGTAGTCCATTGGTACATAAAATGTTGAATGTTTATAAAGTTCATGGAATATTATTAAGGCCAAGTTTAGTTTAGTCTCGTAGGAAATAGATTCTTAAAGATATACAGAAAATCCAGGCGATAGGGTAATTTACTACACTGTATACTACTTTAGAGAGAGCTAAATGAGGTCATAAAAATAAAGTTCCCAGTTTGGATCTGTCCTAATTTAAGGTTATGTCCGTATGTAATAATACTTAATAAAAGAAAAAGCAATATTATTAAAAATATACTTACACTAACTATGTTTTATGTGAATTTAGAAAATGTATAAATAGTACTTCAGTTAATGAATAATTTAAAACAAAGGTATAACTTATATTTAATAGAAAACATTATATGCCGTAATTTTCTACTTCGTAAGCGAAGTTTGAAGAAAAAATATATGTACCGGTAAAATATTTGCCCAATATTTCAGCGCTTTGCATAAGCTAGGGTGGGTAATATATCCTGTCAAGATCAACGCTACAATTTTTTTTCCATTTTTGCGTCACGCTTCTAAATCGTAAAGTATGGGGCGCAGCTCGAATCGACACAGTCCACGGAGAGAGCGCACGGGCGCGCCACCGACCGAGTGTATACGATCGACAACCGTTCCCGCGTACCGGAAAAT
The DNA here is from genome assembly GCA_036509395.1 of Antheraea yamamai. Taxonomy (NCBI): domain Eukaryota; kingdom Metazoa; phylum Arthropoda; class Insecta; order Lepidoptera; family Saturniidae; genus Antheraea; species Antheraea yamamai. Next base: position 9,612,089 of record AP028442.1, on the reverse strand, counting down.
TGGCGCGAAAATGCGGAACTTGTCAAAACGCTTGATACGCGTATCCATTTTTGTTCTCTAATATAACACCGTAACGTTACCGTGAACCGATGGACAATTACTGTGCAGTGTGTTTCTAAGTATTCTAACGGTATTTATCCAAAAAAGAATGATCGAATCTCTGTCGAAAAATTTTTACTAAAATAGAAATACATATTTTATAAAATATTTGTAAGTTAATTTTTTCAGTACATTTTTTTCCTTTAAATAGAAAAAAGCTGTCATAAAACTTAGGATATTTTTATTCGAATTTAAATCAATATAAGGTAGCAATATCAAAATTAAATATTATAATTAGTAGTAGATTTTATGTTACTAATCTATTTAAAAAAAAAACACAATTATCATCGTGTGCTAGTGCGACGGTTACAGTATGTGAGTTAGGCAAAACAAAATGAAAACTAAAATATATAATGAATTATTAATACAAAAATTCCATATAGCGTTTTACACAACGTGTATTTTATAACTTTATTTATCATTTTATCTTACCTCAAATATGACCTACTCCCAATTACAGTGAATAAACACATTAAACGAATAACAGTCGAATAAAATTACTTTACGGATATACCTGTGAAAGAGAATTCACGTTTATTTTGAACGGTTGTTAGGCCGTTGAAAATAACTTCGTTCTAATATTTAGTTTTCAGATAACGTTGATTTTAGGAAAAGTATTTTATCATTTAGCAAATAAAACGGAGTGTCGCCTTAGTTAAAACAGTGTTAATTTTGTTTTACATGATGTGTAATTATTTTCTTGTTCACTACAATGTGAGCTCAAAGGGTAAGCAGAAACACAAATATGTAGGGCTAACTAAAATTATGTTACTGATTTCTCAGATAATATTTCATTTCTCTTTGCATTTAATAAAATATATTTTAAAAGGAAACCAGTTTTGTATAAATTTTTACGCCGATGTTTAAAGTTGTATTGATAAAAGATAAAAAGGTAGATGATTTACATTTATTAGACTATATAACTAAACCCAAATTTTCGTGATATAACAACGGCGAGATCGTCTATGGCTAACAATTACGTGATGGTAGTCGTTATATTTATACTGTATCGTGCTACCAGGCATAGTTCGGTCACTTATCCGGGCAATAAAAAAAAGTTATACTCGCAGAATCATCGCGAAAACATCTGGTACTATTTATTTATATGTATTTTTCTTGAAAGTCACTGCAACAAATGGCGACATACAATATCCGTTATCTGAAAATGACATAAAATATCGGTGCATTATAAATAACATTCACATACATTTCAAAACGGTTCTGGCATTTATTTTGGTATATAAATTCTTTGGTCTTTAAAAATTTCATTTCGCCTACATAAAACATTGCTGTTATTGATCTTCTCGCAAAATTTAGAATGTCTTAGAAAAATCTTAGTTAAAATATAGTGAATTAGCATGAGCATTCATTGTAGAATTAGCTCTATCATTAATTGTGTTATATTTGCTTATAAAAATTATCAAAAATCACACTATGATAGGCTCCAAGGTCGATCGGAGCCCAATGTCATCGTAGGTAAGGTTGTTATCGCTTTATCAAAGTTCTGTTATCTCTTGGAGCGCGGAACTGGGTCAGCCGAGTCAGATGCGCATTTGCATATATAAGGGCTTTGTTCGTTTTCAAATATACTATTCGATAACGGATAACACGTTTCTATTCCGGGTTTGAGTCCCGTGCAAATGTTTGCATTATATATCGTTAGACATAAAATAAGGTAAACTTATCATGAAAAGATGGATTATAAAAGTTAAGTTCTAAATTGTGAATTCAAAGGTATAATATTAGCAATATTCATAACATCGTAAGGATTCCTATAAACGAAATTGTTGTGTAATTCAAAATTAAAAGACAAACGATCATTGATTCTTTATCATACTATAACATATTAAGCCATTTCAGATGAAAAGATAATCGCGTCCGCGTATACTTCATCCACTTCATGTCAAAATCGTTGCCTTTAACAAAACCATATAATACTAAAAAATAATTTCGTTTTATAAAATTAATCATTTACATTAGCAGAATAATTCATAGCTGTATTTGAGATATATATGATTAAAGTTTTTCCTTTGGATTTCATTACTTAATTTTGTATTAAGATGCCCAATCTTTGCTCACAGTCTAATATGTGACACCCATTTTGTGCTATTTATACTTTCGTGTGTCGTCAGCTATGCTTCCGAGAAATAATAAAATTAAAAATATATATTCATTGTATTTTGTCCATTTAAAGTCAGTCACGTGAATTAGTACGTACATATAGTAATTTTTTAATGAAAGTTCATGCAAAATGTCGGTTTGACAATTATGTTCTTATTTGAAACGCATAATAATAAACACGTTTTATTATGAGTATTAAAGTATAAAACAGTCATTGAATAATCTGGTTCAATTCCCAAGCCAATGAAATAGATACGTAAACCAAAAAATCGGTAATAAATATTGCATGATTTATCAATAATTTAATTACTCCTATCTTCAATACAATCATTAGATAATTTCATTTTTCTGATAACTTTGATAGGCATAAATAATACGTACTCAATTTGTGCATTTAATTAAAGAAATCTGTAGTAGTGATTTCGATCGTATTAACATGATTACTGTTGCATTGTAGGGTATACAGATAACAAATAACTGATTAATACTAATTTGATGGGGACGCTGATACAAAATTTTACAGATTTTATAAATCGTTATTTGAAATCTGTGTCAGTTTTTGGTAACCATAAAACATGCTTACACTGAGCCCAAAGAAATTAACTACTTAATATAACTTTTTAAACTAATTATTTCTTTCGTTTGAAGATGTTTAATTTTTCTTTCATTGTATTTGTTAAAGTTAGATTTCACCTTTTGTATAAGACTTCATTACAATTGGAATTAAGTTTGGATTTTTTTAATCACTCCATATCATAAAACAAAGTCCTCTGCCACGTCTGTTTGTCTGTCTGTCTGTTCGCGATAAACTCAAAAACTATTTGACTGATTTTCATGCGGTTTTCACCAGTAGATAAAGTGATTCATGAGGAAGGTTTAGATATATAATTTGTCAACATTTTTTTATTATCAGGGTGGGACAATGACCGCCGGACCCGCTAGTAGAACAATAAAATAAGTGATATTCGTTAGTTTGAAGTATATATTGTTGTTCCAACAGCAACAGGCAACGGATAAATTTATTTTATGTTCTAGCATAGAGCAGAAATAGTGATATCACCGGCTTAATTGTTTGTAAGGAACCGACGAGCTCCGACCTTCCGAATGGTGTTAAATGTAAGAAATAAAGTAATACCTATTAATAATGTCGGACTGTATAACGCTAATAGTGGTAACAAGGGAATTGTGTAATCATCCTTGTATCACAAACGTAAATTAATATTTATATTTAGAAAGACGTAGTGGCTTCCTTAGGTAATAATAGTTTTGTACAAAGTGCGCTAACTTCTCTGTAGTTTACTAGAGTTAATGATAAAGTAGCTTTCATAAAGTTGCCTGCCCTGTGTTCGAAGTTAGTAACAGAGAATCATGGCTCATATTTCCACAGATGCAGTCTCATGCTTTGGTCTTACAAGTCCTTACTACGATAGTCAATACTTTCAATCTAGAAAGTGCAATTCAGGCATTAGAGAAATCATACATAGTGATACGAACGTAATAGTCCTATTTAAGGCTGTAATTTTTGTGAACTGGAATTATTCTTAGTATCAAGACTATCAAGTAAATTATATGATAGTTTGATACTTTATTTACATTACAAATACTACTATTTCTTTCAGTATTAGGTGGTAGAGTCACGCTGAAGTTATTACTGATTTCAGCGTTAATAGGTCGGCTCGCCCGGGGTAGTACCACCCTCTCACAGAAAACCGACGTGAAGTAACAGTGCTTGCATTATTGTGTTTCGTTTGGTCAGTGAGAGCGCCGGAAGCCCAGCTCCCCTCTCCTTCCCCCGTCCCCCACTTCCTCTACTCCAAACACGGACTGCTAACGCATTTGCGACTCCCCTGGTGTTGCAAGTGTCTATGCACGGTGGAGATCACTTAACATCAGGAGACCCAACTGTTCATTTGCCTCCTATGACATAAAAAAAAAAAATATATTTTTTTTTATAATTCACATATTTCAATGATATAATCTGCCATCCTTTCAAAAGTTACAGTTATAAATTCTAATCTCAGGAGTACATTGTAGCGAAACATACAGTTCAGACTGAAAAATAAAAGAATTGCTTTGTGATAGAACAATTATAATGGCTATACATACTCTAATAGTCGTAGTTACAGAGACTTACTTCTATAGAATTTCAGTGTAGTATTTTACATCAGTTTTGTTATTAATAACTTCAGTTTATTCAGATAAAACAAATAAGCCATCATCCTAATAAATTATTTACAGATTTTATAGATCAACAACAATAAAACATTAAATTTTGCGTTATTTACATTTCGAGCTCCGATTTAAAAGTCTAATCGCCTATGTAAAATTAAAATATGGTATCACTGATAGTGTTTAATAATAAATTAACGATAACGACTACCGTACGACAAATTATTTTAATATATTCGAAGTAATGGCGATAACGAAATTAATCCTTGAAAAGTAGAAATACTTTTATAGGAAAATATTTGTTGTTGTTAGACCTGTTATTAAAATATATTCATTCGAGTCAAATTTGTTTAACTGGAATATATTTTACATTATTTTTTTATGTTATAATTTATTGAAACATTATTATCGTGACAAGATACGAGATTTGATAAATATATACTAGCAGTTGCCCGCAAAACGCGATTAACAAAGATGTAGGGATATTTTTTAAGTAAGGAAATTATTATTTTTTAAATTACTTAAAATATTAGGAAACACGTTATTTTACTCTTTAAATCTACACTTTTATAGATGTACTCGCGAGCACGGCGGACGTTGTCCCAATCTGATAATAAAAGAAAACCTACAATCAAATCACAGGGTAACCTACCGGGTCCAATTATGAATCTAAACCATTCCCGAATCTACTGGCACATAAAAAAATACATCAAAATCTGTTCAAGCAGCAAGAAGGAGTTCAGTCACATACATACACACGGACAGAAGAATTATATATAATATATGTATACAGATGAATGTGCATGAAATACTTAATGTACTCGTAACTAAGGAATTTAAGTCGATAATTATTAATACTGTATCCATCTGAATAGCTTTCGAATTGTACGTGACCTTTTTTAGAAGATATAATGAGTATAGTGGGTTATCCTTAATAGATAAATATATGCCCTCAGAGACATTTTTGTAGGTTTATACTTTGTACTATAATAATAATAATGTAATAATGAAGTACGGAAAATACTAATTTTCATCCTATTTTTCACAATCTTATGGTTGAATTTGCAAAAATCATTCAGTGCTCATTTCAAGTATAAAGGGAATCTGCATGCAAATTTTCACGGTCCTAGTCTTACTAGTTTAAGCTATGCGTTGATACGTCAGTCCATCAGTCAGTTATTATTATATATATAGATGGGCAAGGCGGACGTTGTCCTGCCTAGGTAATAAAAGAAAATCTAAAATTCAACGACAGCACCATTTACTAGGATTCAGTGGAACACGCACACAAAATTTCATCAAAATCGGTCCAGCCGTTTAGCTGTTTAGCCGTTTAGAGCAGTGACATACACACGTACAGAAGAAATTTATATATATAGATTAAAACTTTATAAGAGACTATAAGTAATTTACTGTATGAATTGAATCATAAAACAACATATTAAAATTGTTATAACCGATTACATTTACTAATCATTCTATTTTACTCCAAAACATAAAGACCGGACAAAGTGTCGCCGTATAAGACTATTTCCCATAATATGCCGCAACACAATACCAAAACAGCAGAAAACTAGGCCCTCGATTCGTAAATCAAGCCGCGATGTGTGTGGGCAAAACGTCACGCTCATTTGAATATGCATCGAGAAAGAACAAAATAAATTACAAGTGCCCTGCCTCCGCACACAGCGATGTCGTAACCTAAAGTCGTCTATTCAATCTATGACAGCTGAGATAAAGAACGGCTCAAAAATGGGCCAATTACAAAATATAATAAATATTGTAATAGTTTACCTGCGACGTCCTCACTGGCGCCCTAAACCATAACAGTTTACTTACCCCAAATTGATGTATAAGGGACCGGGCTTTATCTCTCTATGTCAATTTTGCACGAGATATGAAATTTTCCTTTGTAAATTATTATAATGTTATAATTTTGCTTCAAAAACCTTATTATACACATTATTTGTCTCATCTTCATTTTACAGCTATTTTCATGCGAAATTGTGATTTTTTTATTAATTTATCAGGGATATAAACTATATTGAAATATCGATATTGAAAATACCAAGAATGGATGTAAATTTCAACTATCTGACAAATAAACTGCCGTCCCAATTTGAATAAAATTTGATTCGAAATATATTGTAAGTTGATTCCGATGACTTGCTTTAGTAATCTCTGTGGTGTTATCTGCAGATGAAGACGTAAATAAAGTTTTTACTAGAAATAAAGATTTAGACCATCCTGACCAATATTATAAATGAGAATGTAGGTTTGTTTGTAATGCTTTCATGCCTTAACTACATAGCCGATCATGAAATTGTGTATTATGCATGTTGCCAGGGCCCCAGAAAAGAACATAAAGTACTGTTCATTCAGAAAAAAGTTACTGTTCCCGAGGGATACTCTAAATGTAATTAACACAAGCGAAGCCGAAGGCAAAAACTAGTATTTGATTGATGGTAAACATAGATCAGTCCAAAAAAAAATTGACCACGAATGGATCCACAGTGCTTCGACAGTGATCGCTCTTATGCTAGTTTGCAAGTATCTCGACAGATGGATGACGCTAGTTATCCTGAAAAGCAACAAAGTCCAGTCGGGTATAGACATTAGCTTCCGTTTGTAGGTTCCGTATATAGTACCAGATTTTTGATTTGGTACGTCGGAAAGACGACCGAGATAGTCGGCGAAGTACGGTTTCACATAGCGTTATCTTTGTCTATCACAGTCTTTGCACTGTGCGATAGAGAGAGAACGCTTTACAAAAACGAAATAAGACGATCTTAGCCGGATGTCTCATTCTTCCCAACGCGCCAAATCAAAAATTGGGTACTGTACATCAGCTGCTCATAAAATGCGAAAATCATAGAGATCACGGGATGGCGGTGGTTACACGTATTGTTTGGTGATGGTAATCCAGTTTTATCCAATTGCCATGACCTATCACTTGAACCTAAGCAAGTTATATTTCATACTCTGCTATTAATTAGTTATCAAAGGATCAGTTCACGATACAAAGAAGAACAAGATGAAACGAAGTAAATGTGTGTATTATAATTAAAAATAAATTTATTGACGTCTATATTTTAGTAAAAGGTATATGATTTATATTTTTTATACAGCTCCGTCTATATTTTAGTAAAGCGTATATAAATCTTTATATTTTTTGTACAGCTCCTTTAGATATGTTATTTAGTAATAACTATAGATGTCTTCTAATATGTGAGTATCTAATAAAAATCTTAAACGCATGTTAAAAATACCTGAGGCGAAACATGCTTAAAGGTGTTAGATCATTAACAAAGAATCTTTTACGAAATCTTTGTCAGTGATAAAAAGTATTTGAACGTACGAGAAGTAATGAAGTGTTTAAGTTTATGGTTAATAAGCTAATTAATATTATAAGAATAAATAAGTGGAATATCAAAAAATATGTTAATACTAACTAGACATCTAAATAAGATAATGAATTAAAGCTTTAAATAATTTATCATTGTCACACAACATACAAGACGGATGAAATATATGGCTAAATTTTCCTTAGAAGTTAATAAACAGGAAATATACAATTTTATTTGGGTCCATCTAAAAAAGAATATATGATTCGCATGTATTCTGCCTATTACAGTAATGAAAGCCGAACAGTGAAATAAAAAAGTGAAAAGTAATGTTTTGAAAGTATCGCATGTTATTGTCGAAAGGGTATCGGATTACACGTTTTGAAACAAGTAGAAATATGAATAAACTAGATAATACCCGTGATTTTGTCTGCGTCGTCGTTTATTGTATTAACAATACATTTTATGTAGAGAGGAAGAAATATAAGCACCTCACCGCTTGCCCCACATTGGAAGAAAACATACATCGTTGAACGCATAATATTTTTATAAAAATTGTAGTTCCTTAAAATTCTATATTAAACTAGCTTCTGCCCGCGACTTCGTCCGTGTGGAATGGTTACTTTGGGCTAACTAACACGCAGCGGAAACTCTCAAAAGGAAACAACCCGATTTTGAACCATTCTTCATTGGTGCCTATTATTTTTAACGTGATGATATATAGCCTATATAGCCTTCCTCAATAAATGAGCTATATAACACTGAAATAATTTTTCAAATCCGACCAGTAGTTCCTGAGATTACCCCCTACAACGTCACAAACTTTACCTCTTTATAATATCATAATATATATCATAACGCTAAGACCAATAGGAGTAGAGCACCAATTAAGAATGTTTCAAAATCGAGTTGTTTCCTTTTGAGAGCTTCCGCTGCGTGTAAGCGTTAGCCCAAAGTAACTATTCCACGCGGACGAAGTCGCGGGCAGAGGCTAGTCTTTTATAAAGTATCTATGAACTGCAACGTCGTGTAAGCAAAAATGCTCTTCTTTTCAACGGGGAATCTCTTGCGTAGATTAGGAGTGAATATTTTAAAATTGTTATTCAACTAAATATTATTATTTGCCCCATATATAAAGTGTATTGAAATGTAACCTAAATTCTTTCGCATGTTAATTTCTATATTAAAATTATATTTAAACTGATTTAGTTACGATAAACACACAAATATATTTATACGCGAAACTATTATTACGCTATCTATTAACTTCTTTGAACTTTAACACCAAAAACAACGAACTGACGATGAGGTATTAAAATGCACACGTTTATTAAACAACTCATAAGCTACGTATGAAACGTTGATGGTATTAGATGCTCATTTTTCGACGCGATTCAGATGAACAATATGAGACAAAGGTACTAATTTTTACTTATAAGAATAAATCAGCAAATTAGACTAAAATTATTCGTATTCGATACTACTAACCAAGTTATATATTATAGTGCTAAATATATAAGTAAATGGTTTCTTTAGTAGTCCAGTGAAGCTGTTAAGATCTAGCTAAGTCAATAGCGTGGTCAGTTCGAAAAAAAAAAGTATCTTTAATACACTTCATAACCAATTCTATATACAACTTGAGCGCTATCAAATTTTAGATAATGGCGTGACACGTTTCGGAAAAATGAGAAACAGTAATTCTATTAGAAATAAATCTTTAGGTAATTGTAGACCACACCTATCAACTCAGTATATTATCGTCAATGTTCTATCGGACCATCGACACGGTAATTAACACTGTTCGACCCGTTCGTTAAGGCATAGTCTCCTTGTCTCTTTAATTCTCACAAGTATTATAATTTATCTACAAATTTTGTTAAAGGGCAGATAGAAATAAATATATGTACTTACATAATAACAACACTCTCCAAATTTTCCATACACTGAAATATTTAATAGTTCTTCCTACTAAATCCTATAATTTTGTATTGATTGCTAAAATGAGGACTTCTAAACAAAAAAAAATCGATAAATTAAAAGTGGTAGATAAAGAAAGATAGTACAGTAAATAAATAACATATTTCACAGCACCCACACATGTAGGCCAACATAAATAGTATTACCTAAATATGTAATTATTGCAACCCATGTTAATCAACATCGTATTAATAAAGACCGCCTATTCTGGGATTGGTCGCTAAAAGTCTACTTTTCTTGAGAATTGAATTGATACTAGTCATAGAATATTTCACATTAACTATTATTTAAAATTAATCTTCATATGAACATCATAAAGAACATTCTATAAGGCTACAGTTATATTAGACTACATTACAATTGTTATATATACTATAAACTTATGAATTCACTTTATTCCATCGTTTACCTATAAAAATGGAGAACATATATATTTTACGAAAAACAAGACCATCCATATGAGAGTCCTACACATGCTAACTTTAACTTTCGTCTTCCCAAAGCGAGACTTTGAAGGTGACACCTAAAAGAACCTTACCTCGAGTCATTACATGTAATTAATTTGTTTTAATTTATCGCCGGTGAAATAATAATAGTATATTTTTTTACTGCGACATGTTTATATTAAAATATGTGTGTCAGAAAGTGTTCATAATAACTCCCTTCAGATACGACCTTAGTTTTAGGAATAAATTTGGTGGTGGTGCTACCACATTCAAGGCTTTAAGATATTTTTTTCTACTACCATATAGGAAGTTAATGTGATTATTAAGCAATATGTAGAGAATTTATTTAGTAGCGTTTTTCTATTTTCGAGATAATCTATGACTTCCACAAGTCATTTAACTCTGTAATGTCTTATTACTAGTGGAGCGGATGACGCGTTACCAAACTAAAAAAACAATTTATAAGTTACCTTACCGATAGAATAATTACGATTTCAATGATTTGGAAAGTATAATACATAACATATAAAGACAATGAATAAAATTGCACCTGTGACCCCGCACACATTTCACAGCACAAAAGATATATTACATAGGTATTTACTTATTAACGTGTATCTGCTTGCCCTGTCAAAGGAATGACAAAACTGTATTTAAATTATTAACAAAATAGACATAAATGTTTTTATGTTCCAATAATATTTCATAATTTGTCAGCGGATTATTAAACACTGTTAGTTTATGGATGGAAACATATTAAATATTTCTTTATGTTGAAATAATATTCGAAATAGAACACGTAATCTTGAAATATGACACACATAAAATCGCTTGGTCTTGTGTATCATTAAAAATACTTCTGGAAACAAATATATTTGTTTTAAATAAACTAAGAAATAGGACATATCTGGATACAACTAATGAAATGAATTCCATATTTTTATTAAGTTTAAAATTTATCCAGTTCTTACGTACTTCCCCTTAAATGAAATTACCAAAACAATCACCACGCTCCGGTTGCTTCTGTCGACACTTTTGGGCCGTTGATAAATACGTTATTATATTAAACGTACTATCATAATTTTACAACATTCTTATAAGTGTTTAAAAATGTTAAGAGAACAAATTTATTCAAAGGCTTGCGGCGTACACAATCATTATTATAAATAATACAAATATATATATTTAGAGTTGTAACAACGGAGATATAAAGCAGATATAAAATAAACACTAAAACGGCTACCCGTCATATTATTATTTAATTAACATGTTAAATTATACGAAGTGGTTTCGCCGGCCACATCAAAATAATTTTACGATTATGCACCATTAAAAAACTGAAAAAAAGTTACAAACATTTTAACACGCCAACGCTGATCTAATTTATGCCTTTTGGAAAGAATTCATTCTAATACAAAGATTAGTGACGGTGTTGTAAAATATTACGAGAACAAAGTAATCTGCGGTTTTGGCCTTTCGCCAGAACACAGCGTAGACCACTTACGCATCAGTCATTCATGACACTGTACAACTGCATTCGAATTACGTGAAAAAACATATACGTAATTTTAGTGTTATGTTCGACGTCATGTTCATTATAATTTATATCTGGACGTCTTTCATTTATTACGTTTTTTTCATTTCCTTATATGTTCTCGAAAACCTCATTTTTATTAGCTTTTATGTCAAGGAATCTTCAACGTTATCGAACTTTCTGGCTTTTTTGCATTTTTATACTAGGAGTGGGCATTATTTTTGTATTATACCAAAACCTGTTGTTCAGTTGTGTTGTCCAGTCAAAATCGAACATCTAAAACGTTTCCCGATATAGTTTTAGTTAATAACGTATGTTTTTATTAATGTTGTAACTTACAAACCCTTTAAAATATCTCGATTCTAATGAATATATGTAACGGGAAATTATGTATTTCAAAATATATAATACGGTACTGGCTTAAAGTGTAAACCATACGATACGAATTACTAATGATATTAAAAAAGAAAATTATGACGTACACGCAACTATTGGTAGTTAGGTCAACAGCTATAACGTTGCGAAATGCTGTAACGTAGCAACTGTTATTTTAACCTTCCAGATCGACATGTGTGAATTAAACTAAAAATACAATTCATGACGCAAAATGTACGATGAACTTCGTCTTAGACGATATCAATATCTCGGTTTTATTTAAAGATGCAGTAAAAGTTGTTTGCTTTCAACTACGTTCCGCCCTTGAAAATGCTTAGCGTAAACCAGCCGACAGACAATTTTCATCTCGTAAATGTGTTTACGAGTTTATTTGATACATTTTCAGAAATATAACAAGGTAATATGATTTGTAACTACTGAAAAGTCGTATATTTCATTGATGTTACTTAGTTATTTTCTTCATACGAAATATAGCATCCACATAAATTTCTTAAGGTCACGAAACGCCGTGAATTATTTGCTGCAACAAAGAGTAAATGTTTTTATTCTTCTAAATGATTTTAAAATAGCACATCTAAAATTATCAAGCAAAGGCCATCTTCTCGAGTAATGTAAACTCTAACCCATTATACTATAACAGATTAAATAAATTATAAGATAACTTCAGTGGATTATCTCTTTTGAAATTAGAGCTTAAATCATAAAAAAATCTGTTATAACGAGTATGGAAAAATTGTACCTCAGGGAATTATAAAAACAAAACTCAATCTTGTAAACGTATGCATGTAAATGCAAAATTACTTTGGTAGTTCTAAACGCTGTAGTAGATATATTAATAGTAGGTACGTTAAATTTACCCACCACCATGGACTTTTAAAATATATTATTGAATAAATCTTAAACATTGTATTTACTGAGTTAAGGAAACATACATATCATATATCTTAGAACTAAGCTGATACATAAATCGTAACTCCATAAAGTTAGTAAAAATTCGGTCAATTATATCAGTATTAAAATATATATAATAACTAAATGTTATCAAGTACATAGTTTACACTCACACGATTCCGAATTTCAAAGATAAAAAATGCCTCACATTATTTGTACTATTAATGCCTATTATAATCATTTTATTTTTATTAAGAATCTAGGTAATTTGGTAAATACCCTTTTAAAATTACTGGAAAAAAAAATCGGTTGAGTATGTATTGAAATACATACATACATAAATACATAAATACATACATAGTTACATTTCTCTTTCTCACTGTAAAAATAAAGTCGCAATATTTCATAAAAATGCGAGACTATGAAAACTACGTATAGTTGTTCGTTTGTCGGTATGTCAGATGACTGTTATCTCGTATTTTCTTGTTTGCTTTAGCTCAATGTTTTATTAACGCGTAGCCTATCTGTATAAGAAATTACGAAAGAATGTGTCTTTTACAGCTCCGGAGTAATCGTCATTGCCATCTAGATGTATCCTTGCTGAAAGGAATGTGCGTTTAAATATTGAATTGATAACAATTTAAACATTATGTTTGTATTTTAAATTATGAAAATAGAAATATAGTATTATACGATAGTGCACGTTATCGGCCAATGTCGATTGCATTGACGCTAGATGCATAAGTTTGTATTTCGTGACTTAGTTAGCTGGCTCAGGGCCAATATCTAATAAGATCGTCAAATATAATATAATAAGGTTGTATTAGAATGCTGCAAAAAATTATTGAATACAATAAAATTAAACGAATAAATATTTTAAGTCTATATGCTGTTTCTGTCACCTTAAATTGTCGTGTAACTAGTTAAAAGTTAGGTTGTTACTTAACGCTATATCTATATCAACGCTATAGAATATTTATATTACTTTACAAATGACTTAAGTAATGGAATGAGTAAAAAAATGAAATCTAAAAGAATGCAACTATTAAAATTGAAAACAAATCCTACACTAAGCTAAAAAAACGAGTGTTCTTTAGACCACACGACTGAAGTAAAACTTCTTTAGCGCCATCTATATGTATGTCTGTATATGTATAATATATACATGTATATACATATATGAATTATCTACAGATATAAAAATTTATTATGGGTTTTCATTGATCTCTCTCTTTCTATCTTCACTAACTTATATCTTCCTCACAACTTCCGTTCGCCTCGCCCGATCACACTTTTCGTAACGCTCACGTTACACATTCACCAGCTTACTTCCCAAGTCAAGTGTGCGTAAAGAAGTTTTACTTCATTAATAATTAACAAAGCCATGCAAACACAAACCAAGGGTAATTAAACAATCAAGTTATTTCAAAAAAGAGGGTCTCATTTAATTCGCAGTTTAAAATTATTATGTTCTTATACATTGCTGGTTATTTTTATTTTAGATATTTATTTCCCATATAAATTGCAAGGTATATCGAATACCTATATACTCACATAATATAATAAATTGTACACACCAAAACGGTATTTAGGTTATCAACAAACTCGTATTATCAATATTATTAAGATATAAAATTAATTTGTACATTTTGTAAGACAGAGATTCGGTGTTTCGGAAATACAAAAAACGTCTTTCACAGGTCACTAAAATCTTTTATCTCAGACAAATAACGATAAAAGATTGCGTTGAATTATTCATTTCCTTCGACCGGTTCTTTACTGACAAAGTATTAATTTGTCCAGTTTTAAGAAGATAATATTAGTGTGAAATTGAATTTTTACGAACTATGAAAATGAGGAACACGCGTGAGGTTGTGTTCATCGCTGTCGTTTTGCTGGTAAGTGAATTATTTTTGTTGTTTTTTTCGTTAAATTTAACATTAAATGGTTCTAATTCTTTTGTTTATGTTTTCTTTGATGTGATCTACATTGTCAAATAGCCTCGAACGTATTGGTAGGCTGTGAATTATTGCAAATTACATAGCAGTCTAGACACTCTGTTTCAATTATCGTGATCATCTGTTAATTGGAAAAAATTGTGTTCTCCGAGACATTTGTGCTTTTGCTGAAATTAGGTCAGTCGCTTTCATTATACCTAATGTGCTTTTAAAGGATTTATTCTTTTTAATAACACTTTTTTAATTTATACAAATAAAAATCAATTCCCAAATGTATGTAAACGGATCTTTTTAGAACGATTGGGTTTATTTGTTTAATAATATTTTGTTGTATTATAATATAATAGGTGAGTGAGGAAGTAATACAAAATAGTAGTAAATCTTTAAAAATATTGACAGATTGACGTTATAGTTGCACTTTATCTCATTACGTGGTCACTGTAAAGGATAGATATGGACTTATTTTCTTCGTTAGCACACCCGAGTCAAGCCGGACCGGGCAGCTAGTATATATAAAAAAAATGTACATTATGGCATTTATATTTACAAAATTTGTATGTTCTTTAAAATTAAATATTACACAAAAGTTGTCACGTGTGACTTCATAACAAGATTCGGAGGAATCATTTATTTCATTTGGACGTTCGTAAGGTTTGACATTGAAACGGTATGCTGAATTTTATAGGCAGGCAATCAAGATTGTCGTCGAAATTCCAGCTCGGTTATGGAACATTAGTCAGTGATTATACAAATGAGTCGTGGCTCGTAGGTATCTCGCAACGCTTACGATATTACTGAAGAATGTTGGCGCCGTTCAACTCTTTAGATTTGTTTAGATCAGACAAACGGATATCACGTATACGTCCGTGCAAACTCGAAATTGAACCGTCACGAGTTTTTCATTTGTTTTATCTTAATGATTATTATTGGCAAATATATTTTAACGCAAGTAACAAGTGTTATGTATTTATAAAGTACTAGTTGATAACCACGACGTCGTCTGCGTCGTTTATTATACTAACAAAATATTTTATGTACAATTGAAGAAATATAAGCGCGACATTACTTGCTCCAGTTTTTCGCGGCAAGAAAACCCGCACCTTCTAAAACTCGTAGTATCTTAAAACTTAAATAACTTTATATGAAATAAAACTAAGTAATATATATTTTATATAACGACCAAACCTCTAAGCAATAGAACTAAAACAATTGATCAAAATCTATGTATTAGGTTTTGAGTAATGCGCGCACAACCGCCGACCTCTATCGTATACTTAGGGGTTAATCTAGATAATACATTACTATTCAAGGATCATTATGAATATATAATTCGAAAACTTTATAAAATGTTAGGCTTCATAACTAGAATTTCAAAATCATTCAAAAATGTATCTTCTTTAAAAATACTATTTTGTGCTTTTGTACGCAGCATCTTAGAATTCGCATTACAGACGTGGACCCCGTGTTATGCTATTCACATCAAAAGAATTGACAAGACTCAAAACAAATTTATAACATTTCTCAAAAGACGGGGCTTGCTTTTATCTCCAGTTAAGAATTAGAACCTTCGTGAACTAAATATGTTAACTCCTGAACAGAGACGTTTAGTAACAGATTCGATATTCTGGTATAATATAATAAACAATAACATAGATTATCCATAATATTTGGTGGAGCATATAGGGCTGCGAATTACCTCAAAACACACTCGAAAACCACGGCTCTTTAATGTGCCTAAAACTAACACTAACTATGGTTCAAATTCTGTTATGATAAGATGCGCTCACTTATATAATGAAAAAATATCAGATATAAATATTTTTCATCCCCTCGGCGGCAGCTCAAGCCTAGGTCCGTTCCCTCGGCCTTTGAGTATGCTGCTCGCGCGAATACAGTGACAAAAAAAACTTTCATCACTGCAACATCGCACACGTGCACGCACACATGCTTACACATGGAAGTGGAAGGGTTTTATCTTTCCCTTATTGAACTGAATTCTGTTCAGACAAAAGAAATTATCCGTCACGAAATACATATAAGAGTTAATGAGGTATATATGCTTGGTACACATATATATATATCAGTAACTTATATACGTATGAATATGTAGCTTAGCTTAGATTAACTCAAGTCGCGAATTGCATAAACTAGGCAACAGCCCAAGCCGAAGTGTGCCGTGTACCCTTGAGTTAGTTGTCAAAATTTAATCGACTGAGTGCCTTAAGCGCTCGTCTTAGTAGCCCGGTGAAGCTGTTAAGGCCTTTCTAGGCCAATAACGTAGTCAGTTCGAAAAAGCTATTTTTCACGAGTGTCGTAGATCTTTTAAGGCCAAGGTCACAAATTATTACTAACCATATTTTAAAGGCAGATTCCTGACGTATACACATATTCATTCTCACATATATACACATACGCAGCCATACACACATACACATAATACATAATTTGTTTTTGGTATGACAGTAGCAGAATTGTTATATATACTTATTACTTTGTGTTTCATGTAATTGTTATGTCATTATTAGTAGTTATTTTATTACAAACTAGCCGGCGCGGCAGCCGTTGTCCCGCTCTGATTACAAAAAAATCCTTGACAAATTATATACCAAAACCTTCCTTATGAATCCCTCTATCCACTGGTGAAACCCGTGTGAAAATCTGTTCGGTAGTTTTTGAGTTTATCGCGAACAGACATACAGACAGACGCCGTAGGGGACTTTGTTTTATACTATGTAATGATGTTAAATCCAATTTTCTTCACATATCATGGAATTTACTGATTGATTAGATAATTTGATATTTTATTTTATATATATATTGTAATCATTTTTGGCAAAACTAACATTTTACTTGTAATTATTTTTTTAAGAATGTAGTGCTGTAGATTTTTTTTAATAAATAAATAAATATATACATAGATATATATTTACCTTATTGTTATGCTACTCTTGAAGTAGTCTTGTTTTAATGACCAACTACTATCATGAACGTTCCATTGAAGTATAAGACTCGTTCAGTTCAAATAAATTAGTTTTAATTTTAATAAAAGAATTCGTAGAACTCATAAAGTCTTAAAATTACATTTTTGAATAGACTACGTATAGTATTACGGTTATGTTTATTGAATAAAGTGTATTATTATGTTGCACACATATTCGACATGACCCAATTGACGAGTGTCGCGATGCATATGGGTGTTTGCAAAGCGCTTCATCGCACTCTGCGGCCACCTTTGTTTCAGTTGCCGTCTATAAATGACTAATTCAGAATGACATTTATCTGATTCAGTTGTTCATTCGACCTGATTATTCGGCTTCATAAAATTTCATGCTCACAATCGATCGGAATTCCATTGTCTTCTTCATAGTACCTCAAATGAAGTACTTCTTTTATTCCTGAAAGCAAATAAACATTTCAATTCGAATTCACATTTAATTCAACAAGTACATAAATGCTTGTCAAAATTGACGTTGATATGCGGCGTCCAGTACAAAATTAACCAGACTGATGCAAAACAGCAGGCCATTTAGAACTTGAATCCTGTAACTTAACTCGTCACTATTTATGAATACTGTAAGTTTCAAACCAGTGTAGATAGAGATTGAAGCTAAAAATAATTAATACGTCCCTTTAACGGGACTCATGTGAGGTTATAAATTTATAATTCCCCACAAGCGCACTTCATACTGTATGATAACTAACAGTTAAAGACCGGTTTAGTTATACACAATATAGTTTGGCTTATTCATACATCTTTCGACTATATTTCGAAGTTTATATTTCTGGTATCCATATAAATAAAATTCAATTGATGAATGTAAGTTTATCACTTTAGAACTGCCACACCTATTTGGCTTTTTTATTGTATTTGTACTCTTAAGGAAAAGTGAAGAATTTGAGTGAATAAATCGCCATTTAAATAATGACTAAGTGTGTGAAACAGATGATAATAGAGGGATTATCAAAAATATTCACAGACTGACGTACAGCTGCCATGTTATTTAATTACTAGTTGTGCCCGCGACTTCGTCCGCGTGGAACCTCATGTAAAAAAACAGTGATTAATAAGGTCATCTGAATGTATTAAGTCCCATTAACTTATGTACTTTTATCTCGTACTAACTAACGCTGCGTCGTCATTCAAATTACAATAACTTTTAATAGAGTGGACCGATTTTAATGAAATAAAGACTAAATTACTTCCGAGAATATGCTTTATGATTTTCTTATATGAGGTTTTATTGTGAACCCAGTACTTTAGCAGCGATACGTGTTCATACACACAGACAGACAGACAGATAGACAGACAGGCATTTCTAAAAATGATTGAAATGTATTCTATTACTTATTCCTAGACACGTGTAACAATTTTATTCATGAAAATCGAAAAAGTACAGACACATTAAATTTACATTCTTATTACCTATATGTATAGATTACATGGTCGTTCTGTGAAGGCAAGATTTTGGTATCACGTTTATATTATTTAAATAAGCTTGCTATACCTTCACATTCTTATCTTTCACCTAATTGTGTGACCCATTTTTCTATGTTTGCATTAAATTGCATTACGTTCTGGCCTTGTCCGTGCTTATGAGGCCTGTAACCATAAACGACAAACAATTGAAAGCAATAAAATGACATATGCGTCGAATCTAGACAGCTGATTGCACGACGAAATTTCTACAGAACCTGACCTAATTTTAAATAATTAAGTATAATTTCTATCGTACGTGCATACGTCATTCGTGTTACGACTGTCATTTGTTTTGTGCGAATAAAGCAATGAATGTAATAGAACTTCTTGTTAAGCAAATGTTACGTCAAAAATTAATATCTGTTCATCTTTATATATAAATTTCTTCTGTACGTGTGTACGTCACTGAACTCCTAAACGACTGGACCGAATTTGATGAAATTTTGTGTGCGTGTTCCATTGGATCCGAGAATGGCTTAGATTCACAATTGGACCCGGTAGGTGGCGCTGCGGTTCGCTTTTAGGATTTTTTTTATATTGTCAAAGTAGGATAACGTCCGCAGGGTCCGCTAGTTAATTTATAAAGTACTAAATAAGGACTTTCGATTTTACAATCAGAAGGTTAAAAAACTTATGCGAAAATGTTTCATATTTTTACCAACAGAATTAATAAATTAATCTTCTTAAAATCTTTCCTTATCAAATGTGTAGGTACGCCACAAAACATATAGATTAAAAATTTTCAAAATATAATAAACCGCCTAATAACCTCTGTTATTTGTCGAAATACTATATTATCGAATACATATGAGACTATCCAGATATCTTTTTAGCTAATTAATAAAAGTAAATTCGTATCTGTAAAATGTCTGAATGTAAGGTCTAAATTTATATCTTAAGTTTTTCCTCAAAAACAAGAAGAGCAATTTGAAGGAAATAAAGCCGCAGACATTAGCTAGCTTGTAACAAACTTATCATGTATGGTCATATAACAGTAGGCAATTCGAATGTAATTTAGAAAGAGCTAGCTTACTTGTAATAAACATAACAAATTATTCTTTTGGGAGTACCTATACACAAGCTGAATAGCCGCAATAATTCTTGAATTTAAGCATCACCCAGTTAGGTTGTTTATTTGCCTGAACGGTATATACTTGATGAGAAATTAACATATTATGAGAAAGGTACGTTAATATTTACGCCATCCCCGTTCCGTGACGGCAATGTAGAGACCGACAAGGCCAAAAGCTAATTTTAGGCCGAAAAATTAGACAACTACAAACGTGTGGTGTATATAGCGAAATGTTAAAAAATGTAACAAGATTTTTAGTCAAATAATAATAGGCGTATCAGGTATTGTTTTTGGTAACGGAAAACTATAACAACCAAGGCCGAGTAATAGCGGCTTACAGTAAAAAAATTAAAACTTTGACATACAGCTACTTTAGGAAAGGGCTTGTTTTAATAATTATCAAAGCATATAATACAAAAGTGAATTTAGCTGAGAATATTATACAAACATTATGTCACAATGAAAATAAAGCATATTAATCATAACTAACAGGCGAAATCCAAATTAAAATGTTAACATAATATAAAATGATCTAATATATATTAGGAGGAAGTGAAGAATTTTTATTGACCACATGGCGGCAAGCAAAGCTCTTTATAAATCTGACAACACTCATATTTTAAACATTTAACTACTGGGCTGAATACGATTGGAACGAAACAATAATGAGTGGGCTTTTATGGGGGCGTATAATGCCTCTTGTTACTTAAACATTCCCGATCAATTAAGAACTAGTTACGCGGAGAGTTTTATTCAAATATTGATGTTCGACTGTCAAAACATTAATTGTTTATGGGGAATTAAGTCGTAAAAATGATCGAATTAAATTGTTTCATACATAAATGAGATTTGAAAATAGATATATTTTGGAATTCGGGCATTTATTAACGCGTTCGATGACGGTATGGTTCTTTTAAGAAAATATGAAAACTTGATAGCCGATTGGCTAAAGAAGGTATATAGCAGTCTATTGACTAATGGAGGACGGATTATCACTGAACTAAGTGGAGATGTTCTATTGAAAAAGAGGCTGCTTCAATTGGCGTCGGCTAAGAAGAATGAGAACATACTATGTATGGTCAAGACGAATGGAAATAATTTCTACGTACTCTTTGTACTTGATGAAGAGGAATATAATAATGGAAAACTAAATAGCTAAAATAAAATTAACACTAAATACTTACAAATATTATAAATGCGAATATGAGTTCGTTTCTTTCTTTGTAACTCTTTCACGCCTAAACTACTGAATCGATCATCATGAAAAACAGTCTTAACAATAATACCTTTCATCTTGAAAAAAATATTCCCTAGAGATAAGTCAAATTAACATTATTTTTTATGTCATAGGTGGCAAACGAACAGGTGGGTCACCTGATGTTAAGTGATCACCACCGTCCATGGACACTAACAACACCCGAGGGGTCGCAAGTGCGTTGCCACCCTTTGGGGGAAGGGTTAGGGGAGGGAGAGGGAGAGGAGAGAGGGGAGGGGAGATGGGCCTCCGGCGCTCTCACTGACCGAACGAAACGCAACAATGCAAGCACTGTTACTTCACGTCGGTTTTCTATGAGATGGTGGCACTACCCCGGGCGAGCCGACCCATTCATGCTGAAACCAGTAATAGTTTCAGCGTGGATCTACCACCAAGCCGAGGGCAAAAGCTAGTGGACGTAATTATTTTCATCTACTAACAAATAATCACAACATGAGATTAACATTATATAAAATGAAACTAGGCATAAGCGTTTCAATAATTTTCGGTAAATCAAACTATTCGTGCATGATTATCATCGCTAATAAATAATCCTTGATTAATAATTCCCTTCCAAGTATTTATGGCTTCGATAACATTAAGAGTTCGTAACCTATATTTACAGCCCTTATTCTACTTAAGAACTTAATAGTATGACCACACAAAGGGCGCACTGACGCAGACGGGTTTTAAAAATGATTCATGCCGTTGTTAATTAACAGAGTTGCTTTTTGCATTGAGGTTAGTCCGATATGAGATTTAGATGCAACGATCTTATACAGTGGGCCCATAAAAGTGCACATTACTGGGCACTAATGTTTTACACACATTAATGTCACATTAATATTATGAAACGATGTGAATATTATATGCATTATTAATGTACTCATGTACAGCATGAGAATAATTAGATGTATGCAATCGATATAGGTTTTACACTGAATGATATATAAACTTCGAAACGAGCCATTAAGGTTTCTGTAACAATTTGTAATGATGTGTATAATATCAATTTTAAAATTATTCACTATAAGAAAAACGGAGATACCTACGCATACCAACGCTATTTTACTGGAATAAACTTCATTCATATTTTTCAGTTATGAATTAAAATGTCATTGCAATCCCGAAGTAGTTATTAGAATACTATTTAGTGTACATACTATTACGCTTTTACATAGGCGCTAAGCAGTACTGATAAAATAATAATAAAAAAGTAGATAACCTAAAATCGGTAAAAGAGTTCTAGGAGTAACAAAATTACATGTAAACAAATAAAAGACCAGCCATAATTATTCTAAATAAAAGACGTAATTTTCACAAAACACATGTTTATGAAAATTAAGACGCGAGTTTTTACTGGAGCGAAACACGAATATATTTATAACTAAGTGTTCATTTTTTTAGAGTAAAAAGTAGCAAAGTAGCGTCCACTATCATTGCATAGTATAAAACAAAGTCCCCTACCGCGTCTGTCTGTCTGTCTGTTCGCGATAAACTCAAAAACTACTGAACGGATTTTTATGCGGTTTTCACCAGTGGATAAAGTGACTCACGAGGAACGTTTTGGTATATAATTTGTCCATGATTTTTTTATAATCAGAGCCGGACAACGTCAGCCGGGCGCGCTAGTAATATCTAAAGTTTTCATTTTGAGTGCAGTATATTACTTTATCTCTCATTTTATTTTGTTATTAAGCTCTTATAATGAAATGTAACATTAAGACGGATGGAGTTTTAATGGATACTGTTTTAATGTTTCTTGAAAATTATCCAAAATTCTCTATATGAATAACGAAAGTTTATATAATCAACAATTATATATTATTTTCCGAAAATGAAAACATTTTTTGTAACAGGATATGAAATTGATATAGTACGACTTATTAAAACTATTAAATAATAAATCAAGTAATAAAGACCAAAATCTAAAAGAAGATAACGTTGACCTGGATACCGCTATGTCAAAGGAGATATATGAATATTATAGTTTAAATTTTTCTTCGTTCTGTTGAAGACAAATTAATAGCAGATAAGTATGCAAATTACATTATTTTAGTAGATGTTTTCATTTGATAAGAAAAATGTTCTTCTAGATCGTCAATATTATCAATTGTACGAGACGCAAATCGCTTTATTTTCATTTGTTTTATCGGACTTATTTACATTGATTGTAAAGAATTAAATGACCATATAAGCAAAAGTAGCTTCGCACACGTTTATTATTATTAATTGTATTCTTTGCGTTCAGATATCTACGCATATCAATTCTCGATAGATTCAGGAATACAGAAGTCGATTCGCTGTGATATTAAATGAAAACCTGCTTAACAAAAAACCCTTAGATACAGCAATTTATTCATAATCGGCCCAATCGTGTTGAAGTTATATAGTGTAATTTTTCATAATTTCAACGTTGCGTATTCTTCATTGTAATACTTCCGCGTCAACTATAACCGCTAGTATAAAACTTGAAATCATCTATTAATGCAATCGCTTTACGGTTGTTCCGATACACGATAGTATTAAATTGGATTGAAATCCAATGAACAAGTAACAGTCTCACTCTGATGGGCGATTAACTTGCACATTTCGCTACGGCTGGCATCTATTACACGTATCTGTCTCATATTATCTTGCATTTTATTGGTACGTTTCAGATTTGCGTTGGAAATGTAAGTCTGAAGAGTATTATCGAATATTTTATGAGTAGTATTCATTAAATATTTCTAAATCCTTATTCATTGCACTCAATTTTCAAAATGTTAACTTAAATGTATGTATTTACAAAAAAAAAATTAGAAATCAATAAAATTGACACGGCTGTTATTTGCCCAGATGTAGCTCTCAAACGGCTGAATAGATTATGTCGTCGCTTTTACATCCAAATAGGAGACTTTTCAGAGTATCTCATCTAGCTACGTAATAAAAGCTTTTAGATAAGGGTAACCAGTAGTGATAAAGTTTAACAGAGATAACTTAAAGTAGATAAACGTGTTATGTGGGTTAATATTATTAACGAAATTACAATTTAACCAATAAAAGACAATCCTTAATTAATACATTTAAAATATGTCGTTTCGATGAATTAATATAATAAAACCATTTCTACGAGGACGTAGTCACGGACAACAGCTAATATTTTTAATTATTTTTTAGTCATCTAAAGTAGTTCTAAGCACGCAACTTATATATGGCCTAATACTTTATTTACGTGGTAAATATAAATAGTTATTATAATAATTGTATTACCATAGCAATGTATTGTTGAAATTAACCTAGCAAGATTCACAATAAATGTTATATAAGGAGTTTCAATAGCTTTCAAGGCACAATTGAACCAGATAAACGCCTTCCTTCCAGAATATTCCAGTCCGTAGACTGGTTTTCTATTTTATAGGGAACATTGGTCATTGATGTATACAAGCGAGTATATATGACAGAGTCAACGTGTTCTAGGTAGCGGAACGTGCGATGAAATAAATTCTTCTAACTATAAACATAGTGTAAAATTAGTTTACTATGGAGTTATAAAAACTATTTTAGGTTGCGCGTACGTGCAAGTTAGTTTTGATATTTTTTTTTATATCTGGCATTGATGCTTCAGATAATAAGAAATGTATTTTTTTTTGTAAACAGGTTCAAACAAGTTCTTAACCTTGATATTTGATATACATTTACCATGTATAATGCAAGAAACGTTATTAATAAACCAATATGTTATATCAGATATATACTCTTTTACATGAACTGTTGACATATACGTTTTTTAAATTATTCCAAGGGTTGTACCCAATGATATTATAAGTAGAACGTTGTAGATACGTCATAAACGCTTCGACAGTGCCTTGTTACAACTTGGCTAACTAGATTATTTTTGAAGGCTGCCCCGTTAATCCGCCCGTATCTAAGCAACATATAATTATTTCTTTTTCACCACCGATATTGAGAATATGCCATCTTACTTCCACACTTTATTTAAGACAGCATGGCGATACAATATTACTTTATGTATGTGTGCGTTATCGTGCCATTTGTTTTGTCAAAATATGATATAGGTAACGTATCTACAGCTTTTTAGTTATATATTATTCGTTGTACTATTCTTCACAAGGACACTGTGTCGAAAATTTATAATTAACTAGTTTTTAGTCCTTCGCTTGCTATAGTGTACCTTGCGACTATCCTTTAGGAGTAAACTTTTTTCTACATAAAAGGTACCCTATGTCCTTTTCTGTACCAACAACGTGTATGTAAAATTTAATGATGATCGGTTCATTAGGTAAGGCGTGAAAGCATAACAAACAATTCACATCCGCCTTTAGAGGTATAAAATTCGCTGTTATTAGAGTATATATAATTTTGTAAATTGAAAATCTGAATATTATCTATTTCTTTACAGGCTGTAGGTCGCGAAGGAGTCCTGGCTTCTATGACGTCGCGCGACATGCATTGCGGTACTCGACTAGTGACCGGCTTGTTTTCGCGTCCACGTCTGCCCCTCGGTTATTCATATGTGACGACAGTACCTCGAGGTGCCTGTCGACTAAACATCTCCGAGGTTATCTCCAGCGAAAACTACATTGGTTAGTACAATAACATGTCAATTTCAAAGCCTTGACACAACCGGCACACTTGCCTCATTGCCAGAACTGCCCATAAAATTATTTGTGCCATCAATAATGCTAATAGGAACAATAAGAATACATCCGTAAATAGGCATTTGTGGCGTGGCCTTGTACCATATTACTTAATTTATAATGGTATCAATATCGGTTTTTCATTGGTCGAGTGACGTAAATCATAAATAGTAGGTAGGAATAAAGATTTTAATCGAGAGATGAAGTGTTCATCAGTGCAAAGATCGATGTCGAATCGATTAAGCAGGAATTGCACATGCGAGTCGCCGCGCAGCTCTTCAATAGAGGCGCCTACGCCGCAAATTGTGAGATAAATGGAGGTAGCCATCTACACAATTGATGGTAAATTATTTGCATGACGCAGCCTGTTACAGTTTAGATAGAGCTACCAATTTATTTGATCATCGTTTGCTTTCGTTTATGTGTTAATGCGAGGGTTTTTGTTTATTTTTAGCACTAAAGGTTACGAATGGGTCTTACATTATGAACGGGGAGTTTGCTGTAAGCGCTCCCGGTACATATGAGGCGGCAGGGGCTCGTTTCGTGTACACACGCGATGGAGGCCTTGACAGTGTATTTGCAAATGGCCCTATTCACCAACCTGTCGACATAATGGTATTATTATTTCTTTTTGCTGTAGTCGTATTATTAAAACTTTTTAGGACATGCACATTATGAATGATTCCCTAATCAATAAAGTACGCTTGTTTGATGTTAATAGTTTTTATTCTAGTTATTAGTAGTTTAACACGTTCCATGCCACGTATTAGCTCGTAGCCTAGACGTTAAGTTTAATGTGTACTACCGGTGGTGCACGGGGAATGGAACGTGTTAATAATTAATGAATTAAACTATGTGCTAAGGTAAAACATTACAATAAGCATTCCTATAAAACAAAAATTAAATGCATGATAGTGATAAATTGGTTAATATTTCCTTTTTCTGAAGAGGCCATAGTATTATGATATGATATGAGTTAGAGCTATAAAATAATATTAGTTAAATTTCAGATTCTGTACACCCAGCCGAACCCGAACATAAAATACGAATATCTAACTGATTTAAATCCCGACGACAATAACGATATACCATTGACAAATCCTGCTCCACATCATCAAACACAAAGACACCACCGTCATCACAGTGTGGAGAGTCGCACGAAAGACGTTGAAAAAGAAGATTCATCTCCACCAAAGAATCCCGATTTTAATAATCTTGAAAGTCAATCTCAAGTTCAAAGCAATGTTATCGGTAACAGAAAGTTTGTGTGGAAGATTCTGTCTTTCACACAATGTTCCCGAACATGCGGTGGCGGTTTACAAATAGGGAAGTATAAATGTGCTGAATTGGGGGAGAAAGAGGACAAGGAAGTATCTCCAGCTCATTGTACTGGTGCCGCACCTCCATCTCGTCGTCGTAGATGTGGCGGTGTTACCTGCCCGCCGCGCTGGCGAGCGGCTCCTTGGGGTGCTTGCCCTGTTTGTGGTCCGGCTCATCGAACAAGGATCGTAGGATGTGTCCAAGATCATGCACGTGGAATAACGAAGGTAACGTAACTATTTAGTTAATCCATAGCCACGCTATGAATACATAATACTTGTAGGAGTGATAGAAATTTGCATAAGTGTTATGAGCAATTTACGTTTACTTTTTACGCATGAAAAAGGTCATATTTATTAAAATGATAGATATATTTTTGGATTTAAAGTTGTATATTTAAGGCAATAATTTTAGTAACCTTTTTTTTTTGCAAGCAATCCTCTAATAAATTGCTACTGTTATTGTCGAGTAGGTAACGGATATTACAAGTTTCTTGAGATCATTTTAATGAACTAACAAAGATGATGTCCATCGTGTTAGAAATTTCCAGGGAGTTTTTGTGGCAAGTAGGAACCATGCTCCGTGGTATTATTTCCAATCAAATTCACTTGCACAATAATCAAACTAAATTACGTAAAACACCATCGATATTAAAAAATATAGAGCCAAATAACATAAGATTATGAATCATTACATAGTATAAAACAAAGTCCCCTACCGCGTCTGTCTGTCTGTCTGTTCGCGATAAACTCAAAAACTACCGAACCGATTTTCATGCTGTTTTCACCGATGGATAGAGTGATTAATGAGGAACGTTTTAGTATATAATTTGTCAAGGATTTTTTCATAATCAGGGTGGTACAACGTCTGCCGGGCCCGCTAGTAAAATATAAAATCCACTACATGACATTCCATGATCCCACCAAAAATTCTCTTCAACAACTTGATCTACGTATTGCTATTAGTGATACCAATTATAACTTCCAGATTAGCGACCAGAAGTGTCCTCTCCCGATGCCTCCAAGCACCGAACCCTGTGATATTCCAAACTGTGATGGAACTGCTGTAACTCCATCGGTTCCCCGACTCGATTCCAGGCGTCAAGTCCGACCTAAAGATACGACAGATACTTTCCGCGAAGGACCCGTCATCTCCCTTACTACCAATTTAACCGAAAACGATGTTATACCAACACCACCACCGGCTTACAACTTCAACGCTGGTGAGGGTTGGCTGTATACCGAATGGTCCGAAGTGAGTTTCTAATATGTATATAACAAATTTACAAATTTGAACAACGTAAATGTTTTTAGAGTGCTTAAATTGAATATAAATGATACTTTTTGAAATTATAGAAAGAAGAAGTAATAATGTCACTATCTGTTTTAATAACATGTATATCTCGTAAAAGCTTCCAAAATAATTTTGATTGAATTTGATTAGATGGTAAAGTAGTAAATAATATACAATGTTAATTGTATTAGGGCATGGACTTTGAATAAATGTAAAAGTAAAGAAATAAAAGTATTTAATATTCGTGATATATAATCCTTTCAATTTGAAGAGAAAAAATAGAAATTAATAACGTAATGTAACTCTGTTGCCATAGTGCTCTTATTTCTTTTTTGAAAAGAGAATTCTTAACACATAACGTTATAAATGATGGATTATGTACATATAATAAAAGGTGTTCCGATTTGCTTTCACTTGTTTAACTTTAGTGCACAGGATGGTGTGTGGGAGGTGGAGTGCAGTCGAGGGGCGTAAGATGTGTTGACCCATCAGGTTGTGCCGCTCAGCGTGCTCCAGAATCAACCCAAACCTGTACAGTGAGGAAACAATGTGACGCACAATGGTTCATGGGTAAGATTTTATCAGAGAAATGAACTAGATTTTAGTCTTTAAAGATTCAGTATAGAAATAAAAATAGGCATAGATGAGATGACTTGTATAGATTGGCATGCCATTGGTGACGTCTAAACTTTTTATGAAATCATTCCGTTACTTAATTTACTAAATTATGGAAGATCCAAAAAGTTCTTGCATTAAAATCTTGTACTTTTCTAGTTCTATTACGTTTGAGTAAAGTTTTATCTAGCGTCAATTTTAGTGTGATTACTTATAAAATTCAAAAAGAGTAGGTTAAATAAAGTATATTTATATATTGCAAAAAAATTTAAGCCCTTTTTCAATATCTATTACAGAATTACAGAATATTTATCTCATATCTAACAATTACCCGCGACTTCGTCTGCTTTGGTTATCATCTCAAAAATATATTTTGTGTAGATTGCGAAAAACATAAAAATACACTTGTATTTTTGTTTTAATTTTTTTATAATATTCAATACTCCTGTTTATGCGCATCACACTGCTAGCCCTACTTTTCCACGGCAAGAAAACTCACGTTGCTGAATGCCGTACTGCTTATAACCATCTTAGTTTTTTAAAACTTGAATAGCTTTATATTATATGAAAACATCGTGATATTTTTTGGTAAGGATAGAACATGTAAGAAGTAATACTAAAAAAATAATCGACATTTATTAAGTAGTTTCTGCGTGATGTACACACAACGGCAGACCTTTTTCATTTTATTTGTGTAATAAAATATTAAATTTAGACTTTGGATTAATATATTGTTATTAAAATTGGTCATAGGTGACTGGTCTCCATGTACTGCGGAATGTGGTGGACGACAAGTCCGAGGCGTGATATGTATCGGCGGTAACGGAAGGAGATTACGTGATGGAGCATGCCGTGGACCGCGACCAGAATCGGAACGAGCTTGTGGAGAAAAATGCTCACCTTCCTGGTATTTGAGTGATTGGGGAGAGGTTTGTTTAATTTTAATGTATAATAATGTAAACTATTATCAATATATACATTATTAAAACATTTCCCAATTCCCTATTTTCCCAAAGAGTAGGTTCTCTTACTGACTGTCGTTGATTATAAATTGTATTGTATTTTATCATGAGGCAAATTGTTTTAGTTAAACTATGATCGCTTTTATATATATTATAACCACAAATCCCACTCACTGTCATTCATTTCATTCCTATATAAGTTATGATGTCTTTCTTCGGTCGATAATATTTTGTCATTTTCTACAGTATACTTTCCCCAGCACAAAATATTGATTATCGTGAGTATTATTCTCAGTACAGGAAGTAAGAATGTATTGAGCAATGGATTTTATAAAGAGCTGGAAAAAACCTATCTATATAACTAAGATTTCCTCACCCTTTAGTAAATAGCTCGGTATCTTACATATTAAGCTATAATAAATTATTTGGGTACTAAATTAGTAGTTTAACACGATATCATACTTCAATCTCTACGAGATCCATTGAAGGGCTATAAACCTCTTCCTTTCGGATGGTATAGGCACAATTACCACGCTAGACAACAATGTATTGGCGATTTCAAACTCCGAAAAATCAAGTTTTATATTTTACCACATACGGTGATACTGGATCAATATGTAAACGATTGTGACGTTTGGAAATGACGCCCCTTCTGTGCATCCACCTAAAAACGAATGTAACTATTTACGTTTTGTAAAAATATATAACATAAAGAGATAAACCAGAACGAGTTTCTTGCTAGTTCTTCTCGATGGCTGGATTGTTTTCCGAACCGGTGATAGCTTTGACGTTCATAAGTGCTTTATCAGGACCTAAATTGAATAAAGTAAATTTTGATTTTGCTTATAAATAGTAGTTCGAACCTTGGAGCTCGAATTAATATTCCACCGGTCAAACCACTCGATCACCGCTAATTTAAAACGCACTCTCGTATTAAATAGTAATAGGCTAATCAGTCAGTACTACTATCATCGAATACTTTTTAATTGTACAGTGTCAAGGACCATGTGAGGCTGGTGTCCAATCGCGGACGGTGTGGTGTGCACGCGGTGGGGTAGACGGAGCTAGCGGTGCAGCTCGTGATGGAGAGTGTCCTGGCGTGAGGCCAGTAGCCAAGCGGATCTGCGTTCCAGCGAGATGTACCACCAAACCCGAAATTAAACCACCCGTTGTTAGCCTAGTTCCAACTGGTTAGTAATTTCATTAACAAGGAAAAGTAATTAGTGTTCTCTATGAAACATTATCACAATAAAAATCGCAGTTAAAGGATCGTAAAATTCGGGCACATTTCGATTGCGACAGCACCATAGCTAAACCTGTTACGACTGTAGAACGTTATAATTTCTGTTTTTGTATCCAATTACGCATTGTTGTTAAAGAATGGTAAAATTTGGATAGGGTTCGACTGCGATAATACTATAGTTAACCTGTTACTACTGCAAAACGCTAGAATTCCTTTTTTCTTTTCCAATTACTCCTCGTTGTTGAAGAATGGTAAAACTTGTACAGGGTTTGAAAGCAACAGCTAAACTTGTTACTCCTGCAAAATGCCTGTATTCCTATACTTTTATCCATTTACTGACCCCATACTCTAGTATACGCAGTTTTCAGCAAAATTCTTAGAACTAAATAGACCTACATTGACATCTTTAAGGAGTGTAAAGCTTTTGGACGTTCTTTTGAAAATTTCCTTCATTTTACATAGATGTATCGAGATGAGAAAAAATGAATAAATTATGACTACAAAATTAACCTTCCTTTTAATCCTCTCATTCTTGTTTCAAAGTTTAAGCTATGCGAGAAACTGTAACACATAAAAACAATTCTTTAGGTAATCATGTAGCAAGTGAAAAATGCTTTATGAATTCAGTTTCAGATCCACAACAGAGAGTGACTAGACACCAAAGCCGTAACTCACAGAGCTCCAGAGACAGATCTTATGCTGATGGTAATTTTTCAAAGACATGTTTTTATAACAATTATTATACAAATATTGTAGATTGTGAAATATGAGGAGTAGAGAAATAAAGGAAAAAACTAAAACCATTTTTTTAACAGAAAATTTCGTCAAAAGGTAAAGAAAATCGGTTGCGAAATGGGAGAAAACTATTGTATCTTTTCCTAAATACTTATATAGATAATAACATAAAAGTTGTTACTAATTATGCATTTTCTTCATATCTTTGAAGTGATATTTTTCTAGAAAAATACATAACAGTTTTTTTTTATATCATAGCAGGTAAACGAACAGGTGGGTCATCTGATGTTAAGTGACCACCATCGTCCATAGACACTTGCAACACCAGAGGAGTCGCAAGTGCGTTGCCAGCCTGTGTTTAGGGGAAAGGGGAGTGGGGAAGAGAGGAGGGAGAGGGGAGTTGGGTATCCGACGCTCTCACGGACCGAACGAAACGCAACAATGCAAGCACTGCTACTTCACGTCGGTGTTTCTGTGGGTCGGGTGGTAGTACCCCGGACGAGCCGACCCCTGCATGCTGAAACCAGTAATAGCTACAGCGTGGCTCTACCACCTACAGCTCGCAACATTTTATCATTGCCGTACCGTGAAGCTATGGAACATCTCATGGCTAGTGTGTTCTCTCCTTCCTATAACATGGGGTCCTTCAAGCGTAACAATAAAGGGCATGAAAGCGACGACCGACGAAGGATCACGTATCTCTCGGTGATCGCCGTTGTTTTTGAATTGTACTGTGCTTACCATCAGGCATAGCGCAGTCACTTTGCCGTGCTACAATTAAAAAAAGACTTGGCATGCCCCAAGGCCAATGCATTTTGTTCGTCACTTATCTTCGTCTGTAGATGTTCCTTCACCTCTACTTATTTTAACAAGATAATATGAAAACGAACTTTCTTCACATTCTTTGTTGATAACAAGTAGAGCTACCTATATCAATAAAATGATAGTGACAGAGGTTGGCCGTTGTAAGCGCATAATGTAAAACCACCTGATAACTTTCGATCAAAGTGTTACTTCAGAAACTCTTTGTCCTTATCTAAGAAACAAAATTATCCGTATATCTTCTTCTAATATAAATTATTAAAGTTTGTATAAGCAATAGAGATGTGCGTTTTCTTGTTATGGAGCAGGGTTGCAAACTATGTTGTGCGCATGCGCAGGAGAGGGGAAGTATGTGGATAATATTGTTTACAAAGACACTTGTGAATAAATTTTACTCATTGCTTTTAATTATTCTTTTAAGTTTTTTCATCGGTACATAAACATATGGTTAAGATTAGCTTTATAAAGAAAAATCGAATGGCAAAAATACTGGAAACTTTTTATAGACATATTTAATGAACATGTTATTGAATAAGTTGAATATTAGTACGTATAAAACCGTATTTATATCGCTGCTCTCTTTTTAACTCACAAATGTGATACTTTATATTAAACTAGCGGGCCCGGTAGACGTTATCTCGCCCTGATTATGAAAAAATCCTTGACAATTTATATACCAAAATGTTCCTCATCAATCACTCACTCTATCCACCGGTGAAAACCGCATGAAAATCCGTTCTGTAGTTTTTGAGCTTATCGCGAACAGACAGACAGACAGATGCGGTAGGGGACTTTATTTTATACTATGTAATGATGATAGTATATTTCACTCCTACAATTCAGACAAATTAACAATACCTCATGTATTAGAAACCATTGTACTGGTTCATACTACAGATGCCAAAAAACGTGACGTACACTCAAAAAATTAACCCTCTTTCTGCTCAAACGAATAACAAGATCCCTTCGCTGTCATAGAAACCCAGAAAACGATTAAGTTAACAGTGGTATGGTATGGTATAGCACTATGAAAACAAAATAGATAATAAATATATTTCTACATTAGGAGTGTGCGCGGATAAGTTAACAAACTGTGTGTTGGCCGTACAAGCTCGCTTGTGTCACTATCCGTACTACACCGACAACTGCTGTAACTCTTGCCATGGACGATAAGAAGTTTCTAGAGGTAAGGATTTTATGAATAAAATTTAGACTGTTAATACAAAATTGAAAGAACCAGATACGTTTAAAAATGTAGCATTAAATGGTCGAAATTCGATCAAAATGTTTTGACACAAAGATTTTTCCTCACATAATAATATACTTGACTTTTTTTTAAAGATAAAAACTGTATTGAGTGCTGTCTAAATATATTTTAAATTGTAGACATCAAAAAACATATTTATGGCACTAAAGGTAGCATTAATATATCCAAACAAACAAAACATGAAGAAAATCGGTTGAAAAACAGAGGAGAAAATGGTACTGAATCTTAGTGCAAACAAATTTTACAAAGTAAATTAGGTATACCTTTAAATTTTGAACCGAAGCTACTTTGACTACAGAAAGTCACCTTTGTATTAAATGTAGCCCACAGCTGAGGATAATTAAGGGATGAATACACAATAACTTTCCAGTGCCAGCGACCTGTATAATTGATATGCAAGAAAATTAACGGCTCAGTTGCCTTTCAGCCTTTGAACAAACTCATTCATAATGTCAAAAGGTTTTCTATTTATATGGTGTTCTACAGTTTCATAAAGTTTTGCAAGAATAATGAATAATTGTATAAAGTAATTATTAAATTTAAGATATCTTACTCTCATTTTATATAGAGTAACATGATATTAATACTACAAAAAATACTAATTATAATTTCCTTTAATGCAATATTAAATCTCAAATCCTAGACTCATTTTTAATGGTATAACATATTTATCGCCAATTTTAATATTGAAAGACTATATTGACTATGAATATTATTAATAAAGAAACATGACGCTTGCAATTTCGAAGTAATAATATAAATACGAATGCTAGCTTGTTTGTTTGTTACGCATTACCAGGGGTACAGAAGCTAGTTATAGTGTAATTTGAAGGCAAAAGTTCACGAAACTATATCTCATTTGCCAAATAGATTATAACGCTATCGTTATCATACATGCTAAGTAATATACTGATCTATTATTATGTGTCAAGTTAGAATATTAACAATTTTAATAAATGCTTTTAGGTTTACCAGTAAATTAAAGGGGGTTTTAGGCGGGGTCTTTTATTCATAATCTTGTATTATTTGACTCTATATTTTATAATATAGGTGGTGGTTTACGTAATACAGTTCGGTTATTGTGCATAAGTGAAGTGGATGGGAAATAATATCACGGCGCATGAATTCCGAGATGCCCCAAAACCCCTTTGGAAAGTTCTAACAAGAGGGCCACCGTCTAGTTGGAACATTAAAGTATCCCAACACACTTGTAATATTATTACGTAGGTACTCGCTAACAGCAGTAATAATCTAGAAGATTGGTTGCCAAAAGAAACTGTCATTGAACTGTCACTAAATTAAAAAAATATCACTGTTACTAATTATATGGACTTTGCAGCCTTAGTTATTTTTACCCCTGAACCCTAATAACCCTGAAGTTGATCTATTTAAATTTGTTAAAGGTAACCTCAAGAGATTTGCACTAAGGCGGTTAACACTTATTGTGATACGAAGTGGACGCATAGTGAGAAAACGTAATCTTTAACAAAACTTAGAAAACCACTTCAATATGGCCGCGCACGAAACTAATTAATAATAATTGGCAACTCAAATACTCTGCATTTCTCTCCATAATTGTTAATAAAGACTAGCTAAAATATAAAAAAGAATTGTAAAACAACCCGTTTTATATTATTTTATAGATTTTACAATTTATTTGATATCTTAAATTCAACTTATTAGAAGTATTTCGTTGTTTAATATAATCTGTTAAGGTTGGGATAAACTGTGCGCGGCTTTACGTACTGTTTGTGTTTTGTAAGTATTAGAGATAGAACCGTGATCTCCAGATATTTAGTCGAGTTTTGGAGTTGATCTATGTGACTTGAAATAATATTGTATTAACTTATGAAAATAAAAAGTGTTTCTCAATTATCGCACGACATTTTATAAATTTACGGCACAGCAACGCGTGTATTTTAAATTGTAACTTGCCTTGTAACCGTAGAAGTGATTGTTCCGTATATAATTGTTTTTAAATGATTTAATTATAACAATTATTGTTACTATTTACGATAAATATGATTTTTTTAAACGTTATAATGAATCGTAGGTTATTTTTAGTATAAGAACAAAATAGTATTCATTTTAATATATGTTATTAACGGCAATATTTAGTTTCTTGTATCTAGTTCTATATTATACTATTAGAAACTATGACATCGTGTTTATAACTTATTGTATCGATTCTATAAGAGAATCTTAAAGAGTTTGAATCTGTAAATAGATTACTTTATAATTATGTATAGTGCATTTACGTACTGGCTGTTTAATATTTTTAAGTTAAATATTGTAACATCACAATTTTTTTAATAATTGACTTTTGCTAATTTGTAACTGATTTGCCAAACCCATTTTTTTAATAAAATGTGACTGTACTAATTACGCATATAACAATGTACAAAAATAAAAAGCTTTAATACCGAGAATTGTGTTTACTTATTTTTATCAGTTAAGTTACAATAATAATTACTTGATTATTAATTTCTTAATAATTATTTTTTAAGAGCCATATATTTTTTATTTAATAGTTATCCTTTTTTTATACTTATAGGTTTTTTAGCATTTAACCACAATCTCACCTATTGCTAAACTATGATATAGTTTAAAATGGGGAATAAGCGAAACCTAAAGAGACTAGCTCTTAAGTACAGCTGCTGGAGCACACTCTTAGGTGCTCGGCGATAGATTTACAACTCGAAAAAAGAAACTAACCAGGTGGGCTACAAAAAACTCTACCATCGTACGGTAGTTTTGTCACTATTTTTCTTCACAGAAAGCTTATGCCCCTTTGCAAAGATACGAACCTACATCGATCGACGAGGTGTCCGAACGTAGCACCGACTGAGCGATCATCGCTTCAATATAAATTTAATATATATTACCATTATCAATAATAAATATGGATGGGAGTTTGTTGCTACCAGACTAGGCCCCCCTCGGCAGCGGCTCAAGCCTAGGTCCGTCCCCTCGGCGTGGAGCACTTGAGTACGCTGCTCGCGCGATATAGTGACACAAAATCTTACATCACTGCAACAACACTACACATATAACCTCCACACACGTGCACGCACACATGCTTACACATAAAAGTGGAAGGGTTTTATTTTTCCCTTATCGAAATGGATTAGTTCAGACAAAAAAAATATCCGACACGAAATACATATAAGAGTTATTGAGGTATATATGCTTGATACACATATATATCTCACTAACTTATATACGTATGAATATGTAGCTTAGCTTAGGTTTGCTCAGTTAGGTCACGAATTGCACGAACTAGGCAACAGCCCAAGCCTAAGGTGTATACCGTGCATCCTTGAGCCAGTAGTCAAAATAAAATCGGCTGAGTGCCTTAAGCGCTCGCCTTAGTAGTCCGGTGAAGCTGTTAAGACCTTGCTAGATCAATACTGTAGTCAGTTCGAGAAAAAAAGGTTGTTGTTTCTTTATTACGCTTTCATGCCTTAACTATTCAACTGATGATCATGAAATGATATATACAAGTTGTCATGCGTACAGAAAATCACATAAACAACGGTGGATCTCTATTATTTTATTATTTATGAATTCTACTACGAAAAATTGAGAAACGGGTAATTGTTTCAACCCCATACAATTATTCTTCTCAAAGAATATATATTAAGCTAAAACTATAAAAATCATTACATAGTATAAAACAAAATCCCCTACCGCGTTTGCCTCTTCGCGATAAACTCAAAAACTACTCAACGGACTTTCATGCGATTTTTACCAGTACCTAGATAGAGTAATTTATGAGGAACGTTTTTGTATATAATTTGTCTAGTTTTTTTTTATTATTACGGCGGGACAGCGTCCGCCGCCACCGCTAGTGTAATATAATAATAACTATTAAAAATATCGCCTTGATTGCCTATAGATAGTGAATGTTATCTATATACGTAACTTATTGATGTAGGTACATGGATAACATTGTACAACAAGTCTTAATAGTTATTTCACTAGGTATTAGTAGTTGCTACTAAAAACGTAATGTATGGATTATATTAATACAGTAGTCTCACTAATCCGACACTTTGAAAACCAGAGGGTTTCTAATTATCGGAATGATGGATTATTGGATTGTATAGAAAAACTGTATAGAATTTTTGGAGGTTATACTGATACAGTTTCGCAAGCACAGAATGAAATTAGAGAAGGATGAGGGTCGAAGAAAGCATGAGAGTAGTTGGGATTATCGGACATATCGGACTACTGAATTGCCGGATTGTTGAGAATTTATACTAATATTATAAACCTGAAGAGCTTGTTTGGTTGAACTAGATAACCTCAGCAACTACAGGTCCTATTTGAAAAATTCTTTCAGTGTTAAATAGAGAATTTATTGAGGAAGGCTATATATCATCACGCTAAGACCATAAGAGCAGAGCACCAATGAAGAATGTTTCAAAATCGGGGTTAAGGTACGTATTATTGAAAATATTTTCACCTTCTACGTAAACGAAGTCGCAAGTTAAAGTTGGCGTTAGGCGGACGAAGTCGCGATCGGAGGCTAGTCCACTATAACATTCCAGATACTAAATTTATACCATTAAAAAACAATAAAACGTCTACCAAAACTATCACAAGCTTGTCTCAGTAATAAATTCATTCTGTACCAAGGAACTAACAGATAACATAATCAGTGTGGTTTATTAGTCGCTGAAGGCGAAACATTCCTTCATTACTGCAAATGACTATGTTAATTATGAATGATTGCGAAATGAATTGTGACTCAGAAATCTATTCACTTTAATAGAAACGGAATCTTAATATCATAGATTAGATTTTGTCCGCTGCTTCATTCGTGTTGATGTAGATTTGACCTATTTCTAAAGGCCAGTATAATTTTTCTGGATAAAAGGTAGGTGTAGATATAAAAGGTACAACGTGTATTCAAAATTTCATTATAATCGGTTCAATCGTTAATGCTTGAAAGCGTAACCAACAAGCAAACTTCGAAATGTATACTAGTTAGGATGCAGCGAAATTGACAATATATAATTTTTATTAATAGATCGAAATCAAACCAAATCCAAATAAAATACCTAGTTCCCATGGAACAAAAAAAAAATATTACAAGAAGTCGGAGTTATGAATACACATATACCGGATTTTTATATATAAAAGTAAGGCAGCGATTTTCGTTTGCCTAACTCCTAGAAGAAATTCACGAGTCTGTAAATATTGAAAACATCAACCCTGTTTCTTCTTTATTGAAAGAAATTCGTAATTAATGGGCTCAGTTATATACAAATAATAGGTTGTTACAGGGCTTTTTTTCGTGGAGACACGCAGTATCCATAAAGGGAATTTCTAAAATATCGAAAAATTGCAATAGAAACCGAAGACAATTAAAAACTTATGACTTACAACTTTCGAAAATTAGCGTGTCCCAAAAAAGAAATGACAAAAAAAGGCGGCCTGGGTTCTTAGCAATGTCACTAGGACTTCCACGACCTTAGAGACTTAAGACTTTACATTAAATAGTTCTTTGACTCCCTGGATAGGTTGCAAAGACGAGTTGTCCGTAATATAGACGATAAAGAAGTTACCAAGAATATAAGCTTCGTAGACATCGCTTCGTTAAGCGTCTGTACCTTTCCAAGTGTTCTGAAGAATCCTTTAACCTAATGACACGAGCGGAGTTTCGGAATTAGAAGTTTACAGTAGCTTCATCTCAGACAAAGAAAACAAAACTATATCATATCTTAGCAGTAGTACAAAGCTGTCACCTTCCGGGCATGGATCCTTCACACAACATCGTGTCCTTCCCATATAGCATGAAGATATTTTTGAGCAGTCCGGCATGACAGCGATAACTGCCTAAGAAGAATTGTAGATCGTTTGTTAGTCCTCGTTATTTACGAACTGTACTGTTTACCACATCTATAGATCTGTCAAATTCATATTCAAATTCAAAAACACTTTATTCAATTTAGGCCCTAAGAAGGCACTTATGAACGTCAAAACTACCACCGGTTCGGAAAACAACCCAGTCATCGAGAAGAACCGGCAAGAAACTCGATCTGGTTTATCTTTTTAACAAATATATATAATATTTAGAATAATAATATATTCTATATAACAGTAAATTTCACAAACGTTTTTAATGGATGCACAGAGATGAGTCAATTCCAGACATCACCATCGTTCACATATTGATCCACTCTATAATAGCCTTTTGACACCAAAACACTTGACATGTCTATTCGCCGATCTATTGGCGCTTGGATATGTTTTATTGATATTAAAATCTATATTATATTTTAATGTAAATTCAGTCTCTGATGCTTGCTACTTGTATATTATAAACATTTTACAGTACTTAGATTTTCATTTGTCATGTCGGGGAGAAGATCAAGATAGTCGGCTAAGTTCGGCTTCACGCTATACGAACTTAGACGACTATCTTTGTTTATCGCAGTCGTTGCACTGTGCTATCTCTATAGCACGCGTTCTCTCTAGAACGCTTTACAAATCCGAAGCAAGCCGATCTTAGCCGGTCGTTTTACTCTTCTCCCCGACCTGCTAGATCAAATGCCGAGTACTATATTACTTCATTCGGTCACCCTTATTTGTAGATATCCTAAATTACCATTCGTTCTATTATAAAATACATCAATACAATTTACAACACCATCATCACAGATTGATAAAACATATTAAAAAATGTTTGGTTTGAATTAGGTCGGTATAACAAAATACACACGTTTTATTGCATTTTTTATATTGCAATCTTTATTTAAGTTGCCTCCTACGTTTAACTGTTATCTACTTATTCACAGTTCTTTTTCTGGTTTATGTACACTAATTATAATTTTGATGAGCATTTTTGTGGAATACTATGTGTGGAACATATTTGAAAAATAAATATTATGGTTTGCCGTTTATGTTCCTTCACAATGTGTGTGGCAAGATGAACTGTATGTCAGTTTCGAAGATATTTATTAATAAGAATACAATATTTTACACTGATTAAGGACGCGCTCTCAAAAAAGCTCCATTTTCACTGTTTTTCGGTAAGAATTACAACAAAACTATTGAACTTTGGTAAACATAATGACTAACTACAGATACATTGAACCTTTAAAAATGATGTACAGATGATTGTTTTTTAAAATTAATAGGTTTTCATTTAAAAAAATCAATTCTCCGTAGTCTCCTAGCGCAAAACAGCCTGCTTTTCGGTATGAAAATCTCAGTAATTTTACGTTTTTCTTAATAAAAAAAAATACCTGCTCATGCTACATATAGTCAAGTTTAAATGACATAAAATAAAATCCAAGTTATCAACACTACATCTGAGAAAAAAATTATTTAGTTGTACACAAAATATCTCGATTTTAGCCAGTTACGTCGACCTTAACTTCTATGGAATAAGGTCCAATTTATTTATTTATTTATATTCGAGGTAAATAAAACTATAGAAGAAGGATTCACCGTCACGTCGCGCCAGACCGCACAGAGCAGACCGCGCTCAGGCGCCGTAGCGAGTGGAGGTGTACGTCGCCTTGCACCCGATTAGAAAAAAAAAACATCGCTGTAGTAATACGTATACACTTCACAAAACGTTCTGAAAAACTAACCATTTTTTTATAGTGGTTTGTATTTCTAGTAGTAAGAGACATTGTAATTAGATTGATTGATAAAAACTCTAAGTTTGTTTTTTTTTTACGTTTTAACTGTACTTATATGGATTTGAGGTATTCATTATGGAATTTCTTGACGGGTAGAAATACATATGTCGTCTTTGTAGTCCTTTTGTTAGTAGTGACGAGAGCTCACCACAGGACTTAACAAAGTGAGCTGATGGTGGTATCCAGAGGTTGTTATCGAACTACTTAACGGGTAGAAATAGATATGTCGTCCTTGTAGTCCTTTTGTTAGTAGTGACGAGAGCTTACCACAGGACTGAACAAAATGATCTGATGACAACCCACTTCAAAAATCGTTATGGAACTCCTTGATGGGTAGAGACAGATATGTCTTGTTTGTACTCCTTTCGTTAAGTAATAGCAAAATGACCTCATTATGGACTCTCAGAAACGGCTAGGGAGCTCCTTCATGGGTAGAAATAGATATGTCGTATTCGCATTCTCTTTATTATATTTTATTATCTATTTAGAATATCTACAATAATATCATAAACACGCTGCAGCATTTACAAACAAATGTAATCTTTCAAAAGAATCGAGTATGTTTATTGTTTATCAGAACATGGTCTCTCAAGTCTTGTTTATAATGAAACGAATTATTTGGTGAAAAGTCTATCAAAGCTAGAGATGGAAAGTTTGCCGGTGGAATTAGGGTTCGTTTTACACAATGACCATCATATGCTGCCCGTTGTGCTACAGCTATTACAACTTACAATTCAAGTGTTTTGTAGTATGTTGTTCACAGAATTATTTTTGATATAGAAGTAAACGCTAATTTAAAAATTCTTCTATCTAAATCTCTGAGCGCATACTCATTGTTTGTAGCTAAAATCTATATGTATTAAAATTCAGTTATCACGATTTAGTTACTCATCTAGCCCATGAGGAATTAAACATTAATCAGACACGATGATACTTTTCAGCGTAAATTCTATATTTCTAGCTACTCTATACTATACAGAAATTTTGTTATCACGACAAAGATACGCATCTAGCCCATGAAAAATGAAACTTTCCTCCGATACTGTGAGACTAAACATCTGAACCCAATCCTGATGTTTATAGCTACTATGAATACTAAAATTCAGTTATCATGATACAGCTACTCATCTGATCCATAAAATGAAACGTTGATCTGATCCTATGAGACTTGCAAAGTTGATGTTTCTAGCGATTATTAGTACTAAAATTTTGTTATCATGATACAGTTACTCACTTGGTCTATGAGAAATGATACTCTCATCTGATATGACAAGACTCAACCTCAGAGCGCAAACTGGTAGGCGGTAGAGCCACGCTGAAGCTACTACTGGTTTCAGCATGAATGGGTCGGCTCTCCCGGGGTAGTACCACCCTCTCATAGAAAACCGACGTGAAGTAACAGTGCTTGCATTGTTGCGTTTCGTTCGGTCAGTGAGAGCGCCGGAGACCTACCTCCCCTCCCTTTCCACTTTCCGCTTCCCCTTCCCTTCCTCCCCCCTCCCCCACAAAGGCTGGCAACGCACTTGTGACTCCCCTGGTGTTGCAAGTGTCTATGGACGGTGGTGATCACTTACGTCAGGTGACCCACCTGTTCGTTTGCCTCCTATGATTTAAAAAAAAAAAAAGCTATTATCAATATTAAAATTCTTTTATCACGAAATAGCTCTCATCTGGTCCTTAAGATATGAAACATTTAACTGACACTATGACATTAAGTCTTTGAGTGCAAACTTGATGTTTCTAACTATTATCTATACTAAGATTCAGTTATCATAATTACTGTCTTCATCAAACTTTAAAAAATTAAAACCTTGCTCCTACACAGGGAGACTAAACATCTAAGCACAAACTTGATGTTTCTAGCTATTATCTAGACTATGATCCAGTTACCACAATACTAATCCTCATGAGAATGTTGATCGGGCACTAGGGAGCCAAATATTTGAGCACAAATTCGATGTTTCTGTATATTAAGTGTACATATATTGAGGTTTAGTTATACTGTTCTTGACGTAGTTATGACCTTGAGAAATTATAATTTATTTTGGTACTATAGCACCAAATATAACATAAAGTAGAACATCAATAATAAGAAAATATTGTAATATTTTTTATAAAAGTATCAAAGTCGTTTAAAGTGCGCTATAATTCCATGATTATCAGTTATCGTGTCTGTGTGCGTGATATAAACGTGTCTAGTAGGACTCGATGCCAAAATTGAACCGCGAAAAATTGAGAGCGCGTCCTTAAGTACACCATATTAAGGTATTTAGTTTACATTCGTTACATTATTCGTTATTCGTTACATTACATTAGTTTAGGTTCACATTAAACAAATATTTCGGAATATATCCTACTTTGAAAACAAATAAATTATTAATTTGAATATATTTATTCAACTTAGTTCATATATTAGGGAACACGGTATAACACCGGTGCAAAATGAAACTTATCAAAAAATACTTTATAAAAGAAAAAAAGGATTTAAAAAGTTA
This sequence comes from Antheraea yamamai, assembly GCA_036509395.1. NCBI lineage: Eukaryota > Metazoa > Arthropoda > Insecta > Lepidoptera > Saturniidae > Antheraea > Antheraea yamamai. Next base: position 9,567,300 of record AP028442.1, on the reverse strand, counting down.
AAACATTAACAAGCCTTAACTCATTTTTATATATATTACTTGTAATTTGATAAACCATTACAATAAAATTACTATAAAACTCTTAGAATTGTCCAATAACACTGTTTAACATTTCTGTAACAGTGAATAATAATACCAATGTCAGATACTATGGACAAGGCATGGATGAATGAATTCTTTATTGCACTTTTGATTTGTACACTGGCGAGCTTAATGCCATGAGGCATTTTCTTCCAGCTAACCAGCGGTATTGATGTTAAGCAAAAACTTTTGTAGGTAGTGCCTATATAAATAAAACAGAAGAAAATGGATAAATAAATATATACATGTATACAATACTATAATAAAATAAATACATATATATATATATATATATATATATATATATATATATATATATGTGTGTGTATATATAACATAAAACAAATACATATATAACATAAATATACATACATACATAATTACTTACATACATACGTACAAATATATAACAATGACAAAGATAGTAATAAAAATGTATACACACAGCCACAGTTAATTATAAATATAAACTGTAAAATCACCGACCCTCTGCCTCCTTTTTTTCGAATAAATAGTGGTGTAAATGAGTTTTAAACTTATTGATAGTTTCGACATCTTGAAGTCGACGCGGTAATGTATTCCATAATCGTATGGCAGTTATTGTGAATGAGTTTGAATATAAACTAGATCTGTGCTGAGGTATCTCCAGAGTTTTTGTGTATGCCGAACGAAGATCGCGACCGTGAGCCGTTAGGAAAATGAATCGTTCCTGGAGATATTGTGGAGATCTAGGGTCAAATAGAATACCATAAAGAAAATGCAATATGTGAGCGTTTCGACGAGATCGGATATCGAGCCAGTTTAGTTGCGAACGGAATTGACTGGACTCATAAGATATTGTTTCCTCCATCCATGCCAATCATATTAAAAATCACGTGTATTAGACTATTAGAGCATACATACAAAAGAGCATTCCAGTTTTATATTCTGTAGTTTAATCAAATATTACTAAGATTAATCTTTCTTGCATCCTATTTTCCATTTGTCTACTCTAAGGTTTTCGCTCAAACTTTGGTATAAGTTATACAATTCAATACAGTACCTAAACTCATAATATTATTAAAAGTTAACACGCTAAAATAAATCTCACAGGCGAAATATTTTTATCACATAACTAATGATAACAAACTATTGATACGAATATTTTGGCCGATAAGTTGAGTAGATTCCAGCGGGTTTCGCCACACGCCTGTATTTCTTCGTTGAGTGTAGTGAACACTAAAATCGTAGAAATGATGCCACCGCCTCCTCCTCCACCAGAAGATGGACCAAATGATCGTAATTTCGGAAGACCAGAAGCAAATAATTTTACAGTCATCATGAACGTTGTGACAACTGTGACGCATATTTTACTAGGCGCTGTTGCGTTTAGCGCATTCTTCTTCACTAATTTATTTAACGGATCTACTCACCTAACTCAACATATATATTTATGTGTAATTGGGGTAAGTCGATTATATATTCCACAAAGATACGTTCGAATAAAAGTTAATTTTATTCTGCATTCTGTATATTATAGTTAAATCTCAAAACTGTAAGAAGTTATTGAAGTTTTCATTCGTAATTTACTTTTTACGTTACAGAAATCTAAACTTGAACTATAGCGTTACTAAGAATATTTTAATTGCAGACATTGTATACTTAAATTAATATCCTAAAATTATATGAATTTATTGTAGTACGTCATACTGATGAGCGAAGCTATACTCACCTTCAGTCCTCATAGCGGTTGGGCGAATTCATTGAAGTATCCGAATAAGAAAACAATTCATTGGATCATGCAAGTAGCAGGCTCTGCACTGGCGCTAGCCGGCAGCATCATAAGAATCGCGAATGTTAGTAATCACTTTCAGACTGCCCACGGAATATTTGGTAAGATCTTATTACTGTGTATTTAACAGAATAAACAAAATGTCACTTATATCGTTTGTAGCTAATTGGTAGGAAATGAATCATAAAATCCATACTATTGATAAGATGTTACGAGCTCAAAGGAAAAAATAATCAAAACGCCACTTATCGCTTGTAATATGTACTAGGAAATAGGGTTATTGTAACGTCATTATTCAGATTATTATTATATTTTATAACTAGCTGTACCCGCAGCTCCGCACGCATTTTTTTAAATCGTATTAAAGAATTATAGAATCGAGAGACTATGTACAATTACAGAAACGCTCTTTAAAGACAATTGTAAGTACAACGCGCACGCCACTAAAAGTAACATGTAACGTGTACATTAGATATATAAATACAAAGAGCGTCCCAAATGAGGCTTGTCATCAGCAACACATTTGGAACCTTAACCCACCATATAACTACCTCAGTGCTCACTTACACTGTATAAGGAACTATTGAAACAATAACTTAAAATATTATTATAAAGATACAAATATATTATATTATAGTATTATAATAATATTATTATTACATTTACATTACATTTAATATACATTGCCATTATTATAATTAAGATTTTGTGACTATACAAAAAATAAACGCAAATTCAATGTATTTTTATATATCATATATATACAAAATTAAGTTGTTAATGAATTATACATTTACAGGTCTCATCGCTATGATCCTGACTGTTATCAGTCTAGTAGGAGGAGCAGTGAAATTAATATTCCCTACACAATTCTCTTCTTTAATTCATAAATTTTTACACGCCTGTCTGGGTATCTTAACCCTCGTAACTGCATTTATATCTCTTTGTTTCGGTTTTGATAGGCTATATAGAAACACTATGGGCGATGTTAATGCAAATTTATCTATAGCATTAACTGTAATTGCATTGATCGGATCACTCGCCTCGGCTTCTTTAAATATGACAAGACGGTTATTAAGGTATTAATTATAGGAATAATTTTAAATATATATTTTTAATCATCTACATTGCAAACAAAGCTCTATGTTTTGGTAATAAAATGTGTTTTTTTTAATTTAAAATATTTTGATAAAGGTTTCGTATTGATCCACTATGTGTAATAATAATGTTAATGTATTGAAATATTTTAAGTATAAACACATGGAAATAGAACTCGTAATTTTTTTTACTCGACTCCCAGGCGTGTAACGAAAGCTATAATTTGGACGTACCGGCGATATAATTTAATTACATTTTTTTTAATTCTTTACTTAATTATTACTGTGTTTGTTATATATCTATTTATATACATACACATGTATATATTATTACATGTATAGTGTTATTATATTATTATAGTGTTTGAACCCACTTGGCCACAATTGAAAATCAGTACCGCAATTGTGATGTGGGAATTGTGGACCGTTGTAGCAATTATATAGCATAATTTTACCATTTTGTAACAGTAAATTTATTTTATGTTACACATATTTTATAACTCTATTTTTTCACTATTGTATTACCCGTGTACTTGTTAAAGTGAAACTTTTATTACATCGTCTCAAACTTTTTCGTCTGTGTGTTGCATGTCGCGTGATGGTCGACCGCCGAGTAGGGATAAAGTGAAAGGCGCTAGTCAGAGCAGCCAGGGCCAATATGGCGGCGCCTATAGTTCGCAGCAGCTGACCGTGTAGTGTATAGACTATTATTAGTTAAATGTCTATAGTGTGAAAAAAAGTTTCACTTTTACCGTGGTTTCATAAAACCACACAATCCTTTTTTACAATAAACATACATTTTTTCTTTCTAATAACAAAATCAGTAAGTAGAAATATGTACCAAAGATTCGTTATTTAAGGCCAGTTCAGAAAAACCACACACTATCTCCGATATTCGTCTTCGTCTATTAAAGCAATGAAATAAAGAACAAACAACAAGTAAACACATTTGTTTATTTTTTTATATATTTCTCACTTTGTTTTTATAACTTAAATATTTACAGATACTTATACATAACTACAAATATGGTTTACTCAGTTGCCAGTGTTTATATTAAAAATATGTAAGTTAAATATTATCCTTATAAAAGACTATAAAATACTTTGAAACACTATTACTAAATTTTAATATTTGAGTTAATTTACTATTTAAAAACAAACTTACACTAATTATCACACCAATAAGCAAATTGTACTAACACTAACATTTTAATTTATTCTAAATTAAGGAATACTGATATAAGAAATATTACGTGGTAAGAGATTTAAAACATATGCAGTGCGTAAATTATGGCAGTATGGTTGTTAGTAGGTCAATACCTATTAGTATTCGATTTTGACGTAATACCCTAAGTTAAACTATACTATAATAGAGTTTGTTCTAAAAAAATAAATCGACAACACTTTAATATATATTATGCGTGCTCTTTGTGTTTGTCTTTAATACTTCATCCCTTTTTTAATTATCAATAATCAATTTACAATCTTTTTTCCACATTTAATTAACCGATTTCAAAAAGAAGGAGGTTTTCAATTCAGGTGTTTTTTTTTTATATTTGTTACCTCACAACTTCGTGATTTATAAACCGATTAGGATTTTTTTTATTGTAAAGAAGATATTTCGAAGGCGGGTTTATTAGCACTGAACCTTGGATTTTATAGATACACCAAGTAAATCTTCAAAATCAATTGCGAAATGTATAGTTGAAATGTTGAATTATTGGTAGGTATTATAACAATCGAAATCTAGGTAGCTATTTACCTAACTATGGTTATAGACGTACTGGCATTTGTAGAGTGCATTATTTAATTAGTTTTTATTTTTAATTTTCTCGTTATAGTATGTCTATCGTTTAAAAAAAGATACTGAGTTATTATTGATTAATAACATGAAATTCAAAACAGTTAAATTCAAATTTACTATTCAATCCCGTTAAAATATTACAATTTTCACATAGCTATGGGGTATTACATCATAAGTTTAATTATAGTTCTATCGCCCTCGACACGAGTTACAACAATTGTGAACGTAGTAATTATAGTGACACAGTCGGGCTTGTACTGCTAGAAAACAGTTGTTCAGTTTATCTTCACAACCTGGAAAAAAATATAATTACTACTATTTGTCATTCTCTCTCATTACTAAAGATAGCAAATGCAAAGTCATTTAAAAATGAACGATTAGTCGTTTTACCAAACAATTACACATTGGTTGTTTCTGTATGATCATATACGGGGAGCGTCTATTGACCTGCGTCTGTGCTATTGACTATATCGGGGAAGTTACTAATGACCTCAAACGCTATTGGTTGAAGTTATAGGCTGTTTCATGTATTTCGACACTATTTACTCCTTGGTAGTCCAGTGAAGCTGTAAAGACCTTGACAGGTCAATAGTATAGTCAGTTCGAGAAAAACAAACTATTTACTCCGGTGTGAGACGACATATATATATATATTTCGCTGATAGTGATTGTTTAGCATAACGTTAAAGTTTGCAATGATTTTATATAAGACTCAGTGATACCCGCAACATCGTATGCGTAAATATACTTAATGCATAGTGGATGGAACATAAGCACCACACCATTTTCACCACTTCTCCATGGCAAGAAAACACACATCGCTGAACGCGTACTACTTATAAAATTTTAGATTCTTAAAACTCTAACAGCTTCATATCAAAGCTAACGTGCTATATTTTTTTTTGTGGAAAGACTAAATTTCTAAGAAGTACAACAAAAAAAAAACGAAATCTTTTCAGGAGTTCTTGCGTGTTGCGCGCACAACAGCAGACCACTCTTATTTCCAGATATATCTTCAATGGCTGTGTATAATTAAAATGCAAGCAATGTTTAGTACTTATATCATTACATAGTATAAAACAAAGTCCCCCTACCGCGTCTGTCTGTCTGTCTGTTCGCGATAAACTCAAAAACTACTGAACAGATCTTTATGTGCTTTTCACCAATGGATAAAGTGATTCACGAGGAACGTTTTGGTATATAATTTGTCCAGGATTTTTATATAATCAATTTTGAATTCAATTTTTTTTTTTAATATTTTAAAAGTATATTAATTTTTCCTATTATATTATATACTAGCGGGCCCGGCAGACGTTGTCCCGCCCTAATTATACAAAAATCCTAAATAAATTGTATACTAAAACCTTCCACAAGAATTACTTTATCCACTGGTGAAAACCGCATAAAAATCCGTTCAGTAGTTTTTGAGTTTATCGCGAACAGACAGACAGACAGACGCGGTTGGGACTTTGTTTTATACTATGTAATGATGATGATGAAATAAAAAACATTATACCTATATACCTTTAGATCCATTATGTCTAGCAATACTCGTCTGAGTACTCGTATTTTCAAATCCTTCTTTTCTTTGTGACTCTGAAAATTTGAAAAACATTTTGTAACCAAGTTATAATCAAGCATTTTTTCCAACGCTGAAAGAATAACAAAGATGTCTTCTCATTTGTTATTTCAAACGATCAAGTTTTATTTGGAACACGTTAAGCTAACATATACGGACTGAAAGTTTAGACAGTAGCAATATTTATGAAGGATATTCTGCACTTGATTCTCGTTCTAAATCAATTTAAAAAATAATTGCTTAAAATTTGACCTAATTATCTAAAAAATACAAAAATTATACGCAATCCTCTACGCGTCTATGTTAAAGCACAGTATCAATGACCCTCGGGTGCCTTCACTTTCACTTGGAAGTGAACGTGGTAACGGCATGAACATAACAAAAGGGTTTATTGTCCGTTTTATTATAGAAGGTTATTCTTAGAACGACTTTTAGCTTAGGTTCTCTTTGTTGTTTATTAGTATCTGTTATGATATTATTATTTTATATATAACATTTGGTATAAAGTAAATATATTACCTATAGTAAGGTCAGGCGGCAAAGGAGAAACGCTGGAACATTGCAGTTCGCAAGACCTTTGTGCGATCGGTTTTAATTGTCCACAATTTGCATCACCATCTCCAACAGTTGCGTCACCGTGCATACAAACGACTGTTCGCCTTTGTAGTCCAATTTTGGAAGTGCAATTTCCCGTACACTATATATGGGAGTTAAAGGCATTGTTATATTCAAATTACGTGTATTGAAATGTACATTATATAACAAAAACTGTTTCAGGATTAGTTATCGTGAAAATGCATTGTGGTATTGGTCTCTGTATTCGAAGAAAGTTCGTGAACAAGATTTAAGAAAGTTGTACAGATTTATAGCGTTATCAAAATCAAAATTACTTTATTCAATTTAGGCCCTAAAAAGGCGCTTATGAATGTCGAAACTACCACTGGTTCGGAAAACAACTTAGTCATCGATAAGAACCGGCAAGAAACTCGATCGGGTTTATTTTTTTAACATATACATATTTGAAATACATTACGCGTTACAATCGTTTTTAATGGATGCACAGAGAGGAGTCAATTCTAGACATCTTTATCGTTTCGCATATTGTTCCACTCTTAATTATTTTAATTTTTATCGTGTTTTTTATATAGTCAGCAGGTTTTGCTCGCGGCTTCGTTCGTGTTAATTAGATTTAGCCTATCCCGCGGGAAGAGTGCATTTTTTCTCGATGAAACGAACCTTTTCTGTACTTCTGACAATATGTAGGCAAAATTTTAAAACGGTCGTTTGAGTAATTAAGGCGTGCATCGCAACAAATAAACAAACACATTCATCTTTATAATATTAATTAGGATTTCCTTATTAGTCATGGTGTACGGTCATATAAGTAAAACGTTATATAAAATTTTTATATAAATGAGTAGCAAAATATTCATCGAGATATCCAAATCATCACATTCTTATTAGAACACTATATAGGTAAGGTGACGTATTTTATAAAATGTTCTGGACTATATCGTGTCGCTTTTATATCATCTAGGTAGAAAAACAAAACTTTAAATCTTTACGTGACGCGATACGCAATAAGTCAGCTCACATCAATTACCTCGAGACTCAATCCTTTAATTCATTTCTCGCGACCTCGCTATAGGTAATAGAGTACTCAATGAAAATTGAGACCTGAGTTCATTGAATTCAGTGTCATATTTACGTTATTAATACTAACTAGAAGCGTTCGTGAAACACAGTACTTTAATTAGAGTATCAATCACAAGGCGTTGTACATTTTAATTAAGAGATGGATCGCTTCTAGTGGCAATATATCTATTAAGGAAGGTGTTAATTTCCTAACTACTGTCTATGAACTCGTAACTATAAAACAGTTCATAATATACCTATATTAATATGAAGTAATGTTTACAATAATTAATTCAAATTATAGGAATATTATTAACCTTTGCGTTATAGTATAATTTACATTTACACTTCGGTATAACATTGTTTCTTGTTTATTTTGCCAACGTATTACGTACAATAAAAAATATTAGTCACACTTAAAAATACTTTTACAATACTTATAAAGCTTTACAAGTTCCAAAGGTTATTTCAATATGTGACTTATATTATGTAAGATCTTCGGTTATTAACTTGATAGTGGGTCGATTTCAAATTTACATTAATTAGTAAAAAGAATTAAGTACCGTCAAAACATCATTTCGAAAATAAAAATGCATTATTAAAACGATTATAGCCAAAGATTTATTTTTTCTTGTTGAAGTTATACTTCTTTTGGCGCGTTAGGGAAAAATGTAGAGAGTAAATTTTACGATGCGCGCGCACACCGTCACGAAAAACCGACACCCTGAAGTTAGCTATAGTCAACATTTTGTTTCTTTGTATTTATTGTTTGTATTTCTTTGTATTAAAACTTTCAATGTATTAAACATCTTTTTTCTATTGTTAGTGTCGTTTTTTCTACAAACGCACAATAAGGCGAAAGATAAAATTTTTGAAAAGATTTTTATCCTGTTACGCCAAAGAAGTATAACTTGTAACGCGTGTACATAAGTACACACACACTTGTTTTTTTTTTAAATAAGTTATTATAAGAAATAGTAAAATTATTTTTGTAGTAGATAAATTAAATCTCATATTTCATTATCTAATCATAACAAACTAACCTGACTCCAATCACTGAAGTACCAATTGGGTGGACATTCCGTCCCACATTCCCTTTCGTGTTCAGGTTTGGGACTTTTGCACGCGTTGTTACGAAGATGCCTTCCAGTCCCACCAATACATAGTACACCGCGAACTTGCTTCCCTTTGCATTTAGAAGAACATCTTGACCATTCACCTGTTATTATATTAAAGACTTGAATGTTTTTTCCTCTTACACGTACAACCTTATCATCTAGGTCCACTGATCTATTCGATTAAAAGAAAATTGGTAGGGGAAAAACTTATGGTTTCGCGTCACCGATTATCTCGACATGCTCGTAATAAATTGCGCTTGCGCCAGACTAGCGACGCGTAGCATAGCGGCCTGTGTACTTGTAATAATGGTATTTTGTATTGAGTTTGTGCAGCCCATGATATGTTTGATAAATTAATATCATTACACAGTATAAAACAAAGTCCCCTACCGCGTTTGTCTGTCTGTCTGTCTGCCGGGCCCGCTAGTACTGTATAAAAATGTATATAATTATTTCTCGTAGTGTCGATAGATGTGAAAACCAGACAGACTAATGCTAATAATTTCGATTCACAAATTATGAAATATCAATAATTCAGATTATAACTAATTTAAAAATTCAAAGAATTGTATTCATTCGGAAATTCCATTGTTTTGACTTCTGTCGACAGTCTGTATGACTGGCTCAACTATTTTGTATAGTAATTCAAATACCATTAATTTCGTAATACTATTAGCGAAAAAAACATCGTAAGTGAAACAGAACAGTTGAAATTTTTTTCTTTAACAAAAATATAAACATTCGTTTACAACTATCTGTTTCTGAGATCGATAAACCGTTGTGTGTTGTATATTTTCTACCTAGCAGATTTCAAATACAGTGACCGGATACCGTCTAGAGTCTCAGGTGTTTGACCCGTTAATTGACTTAGATGTTCAATTTTTGTTTTATATAACGAGCGCAATAAGTCCACGTTAAGGTACCGTTGACAAAGTTGTATTCTATCTAATATTAGATTCTAGACCATATATTTGTTGTTATGCTACGTTTTTTTTTTGTATTTTGTGTATTGTGATTGCGATCATGCTTGAATCTTTTTATCGGAGAGAAACATTTTTCTAACCACAATAGAAACTTTAAACATATCAGATTCCATTTCGCGTTTGCTAGTGGCTTCCTTCGTGTGTACGTAGATTTGACTTAACCCACGAATACGGTACTTTCTCTCTTTAAAATTTACCCTAAGTCTTTTTGCTGTACTCCTAACAAGGTGTATGCAAAATATCAGATGATTGGTTAAGTGATTAGAGCGTGAAAGCGTAACACACAAACGAACTCACATTGACATTTATAATGATAGTAAAGGCTATTAAGGTTTCCTTTTTTTTTCATAGGAGGCAAACGAACAGGCCCTTCACCTGATGTTAAGTGATCACCACCGTCCATAGACACTAGCAATACCAGGGGAGTCGCAAGTGCGTTGATAGCTTGTGTTTTGGGGGAAGGGGGAATGAGGGAGGGGGAGGAGGGAAGGAAGAGGGGAGAGGAGGTGGACTTCCGGCGCTCCCACTGACCGAACGTAATGCAACAATGCGAGCACTGTTACTTCAAGTCGGTGTTTCTGTGGGTCGGCTGGTACTACCCCGGACGAGCCGACCCATTCATGCTGAAACTGGTAATAGGTGAACCTATTGGCTTGGCTCTACCACCTACTAATAACCTTCCCTTTCTAGTATTACTAATCTTCAATCACTATTTTTCTTCTTACCATAATGTAATTGTATTTGTAATTTGGACATGAGACTTAACTTAATTAAATTTTAATATTCGTTTTTAAACTATATTTTTATTTTCGCCTTCGACTTTGTTACGGCATTTCCGTTATATCCAAATACTATTCCATCCACCCATATTTTAACTGTAAATTAATCATACGGTACACTATGCTAGCTCATTTCTTGACTTTCATAACATATTTATTTACGGGTCATTAAAATTCTAAAATATTACTAACCAGTAAACCATTCCCCATCGAGTAGTTCGCAAGACAATTTTGGAGTGCAAATACGCAATGACTCAGGCTCCTTCTTAACATCACATCCCGATGGATCCGCACAACGAATACTTCGAGTCTGTACACCATTTCCCACACACCATCCTACGCACTGAAACATTAATACAAAAAACAACGATATTTTAGTAAAAGACTTAAATAAACTTGTACAGATTTAGCTTGATACTACAGTCCACATTGTTCAAGAGACCGTTAAAGAAACAACTAAAACCTACATTGTAATGCGTGTGAAGAGTATTACGGCTTTGTTTGTAATTGCATGTTCCCACTAATGTCATAAAACTTTTAGTGATTTGTTTGGTGAACATATATCATAAAATGCCAACGTATTTCAACGAATGCTTAAATAACGCACCTCAGACCATTCTGTGTAAAGCCATCCACCTGCTGCACTAAAACTATATTTCTGGGTAACGTCGATATCAGAACTGTTGATTGAAACAGTGTAAACTGGCCCTTCACGGAACGTATCAGTATGCTCTCTGGGCTTAACACGTTTCTGTTCGATATGTCTCACTTGGCTAGTGTTTATTTCATCGCAACGAGGAATGTTGCATTGTTCGACAGTTGTCGGTTTCGGCGGAGGACATTTCTGGTCACTTATCTAAAACGAAAAACTTATTTTATCAAATACTTTTTGTATTATCATAGCCATAATCAGTTTATTTATTTAATAATATCGGTCCGATAACTTTCAGTCTTAACACGGATATGTAACAAGGTAAAAATTGCATTGTACTTTGAATTTGTATGTGCAAAATTAAATGTAATATATTATTGGATAAGTAGCAAGTATACTTTGCGTTGTAAGGGTTATTTTATATCCATATAAATAAAAAATCAATTGCTGAATAGAATAAATGTAGGTGCACCTATTTAGCTAATTTTTCTTTTGTTGTGTTTGTCAATGCAAGGTTTATATGAAATAATTATTTAAAAATTAGCACGAAAAAAGAGTAAGGCAGGAGACAGTAGAAAGATGTTCAAAAATGCCATTTTATTTAATAGTGTGTACGGTACGGTCGTGCTGTAAAGGTAAGATTTGGGTTCATATTTTTTCGTTAGTATATCTGTGCGAAGCCGATGGGTAGCTATTATTTTTATAAAATTGTTTTATGTATATATTACTTATAATTTGCAACATCTACGGTCAGTCACAACTCAACGCAACAAATTTTATTATCCTGAGCTTAACGTATCATAATGAATAGAATAGAAAGAAAATATAAATGAAATATATATTTGTCGTATATTAATTTCCGATAGAATTTTAATATTTTGTTCATTTTTATTTAGGAGCCATTCAAGTATTACGTAAGCAGAATTTTTGTAATTTCTGACCAGCCCCTCCCCGTGGTCAGCAAAGTTAAGCAATGTTCTTAACCCTCCCTCCCATAATTACGTAAACATTTATATAAGTATATCCAAATCTGTTCTAATTCAGTAAATAAATATTGCTGACGTGATCACTATCCAGACCCGCCAACCACTATGTCATCAAAAAGTAGCAAATCAAGGACTTCCTCTCCCCCCATCAGAGCCTACGTAATACTTGAATGACCCCTTATTATAGAATGTTTACCAAATTTCAATACTGATGTAGCTTATAGAAAAGGTTAATATACCTTAGTAATTCCCCTCGAATGATCTTGAACACAGCCAACGATCCTAGTTCGGTTTACCGATCCACACCGAGGACAAGCAGACCAAGCTGCGGCTCTCCACCGCGGTGGGCACGGAACATTGCTACACCTACGTCTTTTACCCACAGGAGCTGACCCCGTACAGTGAACTGATGATACTTCTCTATCGATACCATTTGTACTTGACTCTACACATCGATACTTTCCGAGCTGAAAATTGAGTTCTTATGTTAGTAAAGTTAGTTGATTGAATCATTACAATACAACATCAGAGTTCTAAATTAATTTTGTGTATTTTCTTTTAAAAAAGAAACAACTTTAACATTCTTTTGGTTCTTTAAATATCGTGTAAATTTCTTGATTATATTTTATTTGTACGTCGAGAAAGTAGTTGTTATTATATCTATACTCCAAAACCTGGAGAAAGAGTTAGCAATTTGAACACGCACAATATTTAGAACTCGTACTAATGAATCACATTACCATCATCACAGAATAGGGTTAAATTAAACAGTTACCTGAATACCACCTCCACAACTTCTAGTACACTGAGTGAATGACAATATTTTCCATAAAAACTTCCTGTTTCCCACAACATTCTCGTCTACGCCATTTTCGGAGCTTCCACTACTCTTCGACATACTCGTAAGATCCGGATATTTAGAGGAATTAGGTCGTTCGCTCGGTCTTGGATACGCATCCAAGTTGTGATGCCTTCGAATATGTTTTGTAGCAGCTGTAGAAGGAACATCAAGTACGTCGCGAGTTGTTACAGTTTCCTCTTCATCAGAAGATGCTTCGGTGAAATATTCATACTTTATGCTTGGATTTGGTTGTGTATAAAGAATCTGAAAATTAATACATTTACATTATAGCTTCCTATAGGAAATTGGTAGTGAGTAATAATATCTTACGAGATTAAAGTTACATGTGCTGTAATTTGGGAACAAATTTACCTACTCAAGACGGAAACTTAAAAAAGTGTATATTTTCGATTTTAAAAATGATACTTATAGAAGTTTCCAATGAAACTTTCGTATTGCGCTAAGAACTGACCATGATATCAATAGAAGAGCGTAAAGGTCCATATGCATACACATTGTCAAGTCCAGCAGCTCGTGTATACAGGAACCTCGCTCCGGCTGCTTCATAAGTACCTGGTGCACTTACAGCAAACTCTCCATTCATTATAAACGAATTGTTGGATATTCTTAAAGCTGAAAATAAAAATAAGGCATTACCCAAACCTAATATATTTTGAAACAACATTATTTCGTGTATTTTATTGTTTATTTACAAGAAAAATTGTTAACGAAAAGTAATGTGTCTTAAGCCATTAATTACGTATCTGGAGTTCTGTACAACGTCTGTCAGTGGGTAAATTGATTCATCATAATGCGTTCCGAATTGGTATTCTTCAATTTATAAATAGAACGCGTATATATTTTATAAATTTGTTTATTAATTTAGAAAAATCTGCAACACTGTTTAAACTCATACATGTTAATGAAGACTGAAAGCAACGTTATATGAACTTTGTGCGTATATAGGAGTTTCAGTAACAAATAAAATAGATTATTTTGCAAATTATGAAGTTTAAGTTGGTGGTAGAGTTACGTTGAAGCTATCACTGGTTTCAGCATGAATGAGTCGGCTCACCCGGGGTAGTACAACCCTTTTGCAGAAAACCGACGTGAAGTAACAGTGCTTGCATTGTTGCGTTTCGTTCGGTCAGTGAGAGCGTCGGATAACCCACCTCCCCTCCCTCTTCCCCACTCCCCCTCCCCCAAACAAAGGGTTGTAACGCACTTGTGACTCTTCTGGTGTTGCAAGTGTCTATGGACGGTGGTGATCACTTAACATCAGGTGACCTACCTGTTCGTTTGCTCCTATGATATAAAAAAAGTGAAGGTTTCAATATATCAAGTTGCGTAGTACAATGAAGATAGTCATATCTTTTTTTTTTTTTTTTTAACGTGGGGAAATCCCTTATGGATACCCACCCTCCCGGGGGAGAGAGTGGGTTATGTCCGAGTCGCACGGACTAAAACCCCACGGTGTACCGACAGACCGTTCTGTGGGGGCGG